>VMDO01014815.1:0-53296 GCA_007922755.1 Pedetes capensis | reverse complement strand
AAGCAAGATTCCTATAGAGAGGCAAGCATTTACTTAACATCTATTTATTTACTCCTTTCAGGAAATAGTCACAAGATCAAGGGTACATCTATATATATTTTTATATAACCTAATTTATATATTTATATATGAAGGTTGTCTGCAGCTGTATCACTGTGGCATTGGATCCAGTCAGATCTCGGAAGCTGAGCAGGGTCAAGCCTGTTTAGTAGTTGGATGGGAGATGGCCTGGGAACACCAGGTGCTGTAGGCTTGGGAGAAGGACCCAGCAACTCACTCCCAAAACTCAATCCACCATTGAAAACCCTGTGAACAGCAGAGAAGCACTGACAATAGTGTTTCATCTATTGTACATAGGGTCACTATGAGTCAGATACCGACTTGATGACACCTAACAACAACAACATGTGAAGGTACAGTTGTCTCTCCTTGAGTTCCACATCCAAGGATACAACCAATTGCAGATTGAGAGTATTCAGGGGAAAAAGTGCCTATATTGAATTGAATAGATTTTTCTTTTGTCATTGTTCATTAAACAATACAGTAAAACTACTACTTATATAGCACTTGCCAGCAGCCATAGCTCTGTGGCATCCGATCCTGACAGATCTCAGAAGCTAAGCAGGGTCGGGCCTGGTTAGTCCTTGGATGGGAGACCACCTGGGAACACCAGGTGCTACAGGCTTGGGAGAAGAACCCAGCAACCCACTCCCAAAAATCAATCTGCCATTGAAAACCCTATGAATAGCAGAGAAACACTAGTGTTTCGCCTGTTATACGTAGGGTCACTATGAGTCAGATACCGACTGGATGGCACCTAATAATAATAACATATACCACTTACATTGTACTGAGTGTTATAAGCAATCTAGAGATGATTTAAAGTGTACAAAAGATTTGAGGCAAATACTATGCCTTTTTATATTAGGAAATTGAGCAACAGAGTATTTCTGTATCTGCAGGGATCCTGAAACAAATTCTCATGGATATTGAAGGATAACTGTATATTTACAATCCTTGTGTGTAAATATGCATATATAGGGAACCACATATCTACTAAATGAAAATATGTGTCAATTCACTTATAAGCAGAAATGAGAAAAATTTTTCTAATTTTGACTCAAGACACAGGAAAAAAATAAAAGAAAATAAGTTTGATTACATAAAGTTATTTTTTGCATAAAAACCCATAGCAGCATAAAAAGGGAATAGAGGGGGAAAATTGCCACATATCTCACAAATAAGAGTTTTAATGCATACAATATATAAACCAGTTTTTAAAAAGAGAAGAAAAAGAGCAATAGTGAGATGGAAAAATGGACGAGAGGAATGGGCAGCTCATGGAAAAAATGTAAATGAGTCTAAAGTCAGGAAAAAATGTTCAACCTTGTCATGAAGAAATAAATGCACATGAAGACTATGCTGAAACATTACATCTAATGTATCCAACAGGAAAAAAAAAACAAAAATAGAACTACATATTCTACTAACAAATCTGCAGGGAAAGAGACACTCCCCACTTTGTGGTGGGAATGCAAAACGAAGGGGAGCACTTAGGAAGGGGAATTTGGCAAAATTTAGTAAAACCACACAAGCATTTACCCTTTGACCTAGGAATCTCTCTTCTAGAAATCTTTCCCAAAGATAGACAAGCAAAATTTGAAAATACTTGAATAACTGGAAACAACCCAAATGTCTATCAATAGAGGAGTGGCTGAAAAAATTGTGGTCTACCTCTCTCTATATATGTAATGGAGTGGTTTCTAGAATGTCTTCGTTAAGTGGGAGGAGAAAAGCAAGTTAAAGAAAAGTGTCAATAGCATGTTATAACTTCATAAGAAGAGGGAATTATGACTGTATGTACACACATATACAAATACTACATATTATATATGCATGTGTGTATATATATCTATATATGCATATACATATGCTCACATAAAGAAAAGCAAAGAAAGGTAATATTAACCAAAAATTATTGAGAGAAAAAGAACAGGGTACAGGGGACACTGCTGGAAATTGAATTTGGGAATCATGTAAATGTTTCTGATAATTATGAAAGAAAATTAAATAAAAATGAAACAGGCATTTCATGAAAATTGAATCCTACTGTGTATCTAGCTGGTGGCTTAACTCTGTTGTTGTTGTTGTTAGGTGCCGTCGAGTCAAGTCTGACTCATAGCGACCCTCATAGGGTTTTCAATGGCTGACTGTTTCGGGATTGCCTTGGGAGTGGGTTGCCATGTCCTTCTCCCATTTTGCAGTGCTGGGAATCGAACTCCGGACCTCAGAGACTGCAGAGCAGCGCTCTACCAACTGAGCTAAATCCCAGCAGCTTAAGTCTAGAGACATGAATTATTTCAAGGTCTTATAAATATAATAATATGACTATACATCCCTCATGTTATATATAGAAAATTATAGAAACTTTAAAATATTTTTAGTGATCATATCGGTATAATTATTCTGAAACTTTTTTACACACACATAGGGTAAAGCAAATAAACTGTTATTTTAATGCCTTTAGGCACCTCAAGACTTTGAGGACAAAATAAAAGGAACACAAATATAAAACTCAAAGAAATTAAATAAAACGCCACCAATTCTGACTTTGAATTGGAAATAATTATAGGGATATATGACTTATTTTTTGCTAAGGGAGAAATCTTCCTTCCTAGCTCTGACCACTAAAAAGTCCTAGAACAAATGACCAGAGGGTAAATGCTGCTTGGTGCTGCTTCACTGGCATCTCCCAGCCAGAACTGAGGCACTCATTCTCACACCTGCTGGGAGTGTGAATAGCTAAGGGCTCTCAGCTAATTCCCCTTGGGAGTCACGTTCTACCAAAGGCAGCTTCCTTGCCCAAGGTCATACTCCCTCCCCAGGCCATCCTGCAACCAATGACTTGTCTATCAAGACCCAGCACCCTTTACTAAAGGCAGTCCACCCAGCTCCCAGAGGTCCCCTAGAGTCAGCGGAGGTCTTTGTCCAAAGTCCTCACAGTTCAGTTCCTCCCTTTGCCCAACCCATAAAGCATCCTCCACATAAATCTGTCTCTGTCTATTTCTTAGGAAACCTAGCTGAACTCACCAGCTTAGAAGCAATGAGCATCCTGAGTTTGATCAGACTGAGAAAACTAAATGCAATTTCTCACTAAAAAAAAAAAGTCGAGGATCCTTGGAGGAATAGCTAATCCCAGGCCTAGGGCAAGAATGCACAAAATGAGAGTGGAATGCCAGAAAGCAAAGAAGCTATCAAAAACAGCCAGAAAAGAGGCAAACCCAACTTAAAGAGACATCCACTGACCACAGATAGGAAATTCATGCCTCAAAAGGACAAAAAATCTGTAATGGACTGAAACACCAATATGTTAAAATCTCTGAAGTTACACTAATAGTGTTTAAGAAGAAAGGAATACATTGGTCATATTTGGAGAGTGCTGGGGCACCAACTCATTATTCTGTGAAAAAGAAAAAGAAAAACCAAACATTTATTCTGCCTTCCAGCATGAATTATACTTTAGGAAAACAATATCAGTCCATGAGGGAAATTTTTCTTTATAAAAATATTCTGGGTATTCGAAATATAGCAATGGAAACAGAATAGTACAGTATAAAATAATTATTTAGATTCAAAAACATAAATAGGTTGAAAAAGAATGAAAATAATAATTGAAAGAGAACTGGGGTGGCCATAATGAATATCACACAAGATATAATTTAACACAAAAATTATAACCATAGACAAATGGCATTTTAAAGTAATAGAAGGGTCAATCCATCAAGAAGGCATAAGATTTATAAATATATGATAGATAGATAGATAGATAGATAGATAGATAGATAGATAGATATCATGTATGTGTGATATACACACACTTAGAAAGTAAAGTCAAAAGATACATGAGTAAAAACTGATTAAACTAAAGAGAGAAAGAGACAATTCAACAATAATAGTTGGGGATTTCAATATCTCACTTTCAATAATGAATGCAACAATTAGAAGATCTGCAGGAGAAAAAAATGAGGATTCCAACATTATAAACCAACCCGCTCTAACATAACTATAGAGCACACCACCCACAGCAGCAGAATACACACTCTTCACAAAGGCACATGGAAAATTCTCCAGTGTAGACCATGCAAAGTGACAAAACAAGCCTCAATAAATTAAAAAGTGTGCTATTCAGCTTTCCATCACTTTGAGAAAAGACCTAAGATGATCAAATTGGAAGAAAGGTTTTCTTGCCTCACAGTTTCACAGTCCATCATCACTTACCCTATTGCTATGGGCCTGCAGCACAGAATGTCATGGCAGAATTACAGGGTGAAAGAGCCCTGTTCACTTCATGGCAGGCAGGAAGCAAAGAGAGAGGAAGAGGAGGGACCAGAAGGGTCCCAAGATCCCCTTCAAGGGCACACCCCCAATCGCCTAACTTCCTTCCACTAGGACCACCTTCTAAAGGATCCACCACCTTCCAGGGGTGTCACACGCTGAGGACCAACCCTTCAACACATAGGCCTTTGGGGCCATTCAAGATCCAAACTATAGGAAAAATTATCAAAATAGTACAAACATTTACACCAACCACAATAGAACAAAACTACTCCTCAATAACAGAAAATTTGGTAACTTTTTTTAAATGTGGAAAACAAACAACACACCTAAACAACCAATGAGTTAAAGGGAAAATTCCAAGGGTAAATTTAGAAAGATTTTGAGATGACCTAAGGCAAAAAGTCAACATGACAAATTTATTGGGGGCTGCTAAAACTGGGAGGAAATTTATACCTTTATACATCTATATTAAAAGAAAGATATCAAATTGATAACCAGATTCCACCTTAAAATCCTAGGGGGGAAAAAAGGGAAAATAAGCCCAAATAAAACTCATTGAAGGAAATAATAAAGATCAAACTGAAAATAAATGAAATAGAGAACAGGAATCCAAATAAAGAAAACAAATACAACCAAACATTGGTTATTTTAAAAAATTCAGCAGAATTGATAAATCTTTAGCCACACTAACCAAAAAAGAATGAGAGAAGACCCAAATCAGCCAAATCAGCAATGAAAGATGCCGTATCTCTTGTTGTACAGAAATAGAAAGAATTATAAGAGAATACTATGACTAATTATATACTCACAGACTAGATCACCTAGAGGAAGTGGATAATTTGCTAGAGATACACAACCTACAAAAACTGATTCAAGAAGAAAAAGAAAATCTCAAATTCATAAGAAGATACTCAATAGTCAATGTAAAAAAAAGACAACATGGAAAACTCACGTACAGACAGTGTTACTGGGGAATTCTGTCACACATTGAAAGGAAAATTAATGCCAATTCTTCACAAACTCTTCTAAAAACTAATAGGAAGGTATATTTCCCAATTCAATCTCTGAAGCCAGTGTTACCCAAACACAAAAACTAGAAAAAGACATGACAAAAGAACTATAGACTCATATCCCTTATGAATACAGATGCAAGTGTCCTCAACAAAACACTAGTGAACCCAATCCAGCAACACACAAAAAGGATTATACATCATGACCCCTGGGTTTCATCTCAGGAATGCAAAGTTGATTTAATATGCATATGTCAATCAAGGCAATAAAACATATTGTTGTATATCCCTTCCATCATTGCCTAAAAGGTCATGATTTGTCACATGACTGAATATGCAATAGCCACAATCCCATAGAGACAGGTAGATTAGTGGCTGCTAGAGGTTGAGAGAAGAAAGAATGGGGACTGCTAATGGGCATGTGTTTCTTTTAAGGATGATAAAAATATTCTAGAATAAAACAGCTACACAGCCTTATAAATATACTGAGAACCACAGAACTACACATTTTAAAAAGGTAGGCTTTATAGCATGTGAAGTACAACTCGATAAAACTGCCATTTTAAAAAGAATTTCAGCTAATAAATGAAGAAGGAATCATGGAATTTATAACTCAACATTTTATAACTCATAATGAAATAAATCTCGGTGATGGTCATCAATAGCTGCTGAAACTCAGATAACAAGCTAATGAGGAATTTCCTAACAGGTGGATCAGAGTTACAGTTTCCGACCCCTTAATTAGGCTTAATGTAACAAAGAGACAAGGCATAATGTATGTCTTGATGGAAGTATATAAACAACTCTGCAGTAGCGCAGTCAAAAAAAAAAAAAAAACAGAATAGGCCTGAATTTGATTAAGCCTCAAGAACTATCTTCTAGTTGAAATAAAATAAGAGATTTTAGAGGAACATGAGTTCAATGACAGCACACAGTTATACTCAGCAAAATTCAGACTACAGGAAACCATAGTGTCATAGATCAAACGAGAGACATAGCAAACAGAATCAGTTTATAGGTTTGGATGGATCATGGTTCTAACAAGCCAAATGCTTACATATATGTGTGTTTTCCATATGAAAACAGGGCCATTCGAAGACCAACTAAGCATATGATAATGTGAAAGAATTATTAATTTTTCAATGTCCTAATGGTATTATAATTATGTCCTCTAAAAGGAGTCCTTCTCTTTTGGAAATATATACTAAAATATTTATGGATAAAATTATATAGCATTTGGGATTCATTTCTAATAATACATGGGGAATGCTATAACATCCACCACACATGACAGCCACAGGTTAATCATTGTTGCAGCAGAAGAAGGGTAGGCAGGAATGTAATATATTATTCTCTCTATATTTGTACATGTTAAAGTTGTCCATTAAAAATAATTCAAGAAAAATTTATTAACCACCTTTCTCAGGCCATGTACTATGATAAGTGCTTTCGTATATACAATTGTTCAACTTTTATTCTCAGCAATAGCTAGATACTAATAGGCAGGGAAGAAATACAACTAAAGGAATGAATCATTACCTTTAATTCTTCAGCACCCCTAATGGTCGATTTTACGCCATATTGAAAACAGGGAGACCTGTAGGTCAGAGTGAAGGCAGCATTGTTGTTGTTGTCGTTAGGTGCCCTCGAGTCAAGTCCGACTCATAGTGACCCTCATAGGGTTTTCAATAGCTGACTGTTTCAGGATTGCCTTGGGAGTGGATTGCCACATCCTTCTCCCATTTTTGTGGTGCTGGGAATTGAACTCAGAACCTCAGAGACTGCAGAGCAGCACTCTACCAACTGAGCTAAATCCCAGCCCCACAGGCAGTATTATCCAGCTTTAATGAGCCAGATTCTTTCCACTATGCCTCAAATATGGCTACTCAATTTTTTTTTAAAGTGGAAGCTGACCTGGGCATGGTGGTGCACTTCTGTAATACCACCTACTCAGGAGGATAAGGCAGGAGGATTGCGAGTTTAAGGCCAGAGGCAACCTATGCAACCTAGGGAGACACTGTCTCAAAAGTAAAAAAATAAAAAGGGAGTGGGGGTGTGGCTGGGGTCTCAAATTAGGAATACATGTACAAAGGCATTTAGCCACAAAGTAGAAGAAGCTACTTTCACGTTCTTCCTAAAGAAGAGCTTAGACTCACTGTATCAATTCTCCTGCCTAGCATCAACTCAAGTAACTCATGGTGATAACACTGTATACTTTGTGACTCTTGGTATTTGTAAGATTGAAAGGGGAAACAATAAAGATGCTTAAAATCCATGATACTCACTGGCATCTTAAAAGAAAAATGACAGTGACTGACTCCCTCTCTCCAAGTGGTACCCTGTAAAACGTTTATAAAGCCATTAACCTCTTACTTTCTCTTCCTAATACCCCTCCTGCTCTCTTTTCTTCATGCTCCCCATCCCGCTTAAAAAATATATTCAGAATTGTGCCATTCCAGCCAGGTACATAGGCATACGCCTGTAATCCCAGCGACACAAGAAGCTGAGGCAGGAAGATTATGAATTTGAGGTGAGAGGCAGTCTGTGTAATTTAGTGAGACCCTGTCTCAAAATAAAATAAAATACAAAAGGGACTAGGGGTGCAGCTCAGTGATAAAGCATTTGTCTAGCATGTGTAAGGTTAAGCCCCCCAGTCTTGGGCAGGGGGAGTGCCTTTCCAAAGCTGAGACGCATATACCTTTACACATGTACATGACTATCTTTCATAATGCTTGCTTTGCTCATTAAAAAATAACAAAAGTATAATAATACAAGCTACAAGCCAGTTTTTCTTATTGGACAAAATCATTTTTAAAATCAATCCCATAAAAGTAAATAAAAACCTAAATTCCTTTTTCCTTCCATTTGTCTAAAAAATCTATATTAGTCATTTCATCAAAGAAGAAAATAGGCTATTTTCAGCATTAATGCTGCCATCTTTTTGGAACATTCTTCTAGGAATTTTATTTTACGCCATTAAATGAAAAGGAAAAATCGTCTGAGTTTTTAAAGAGTAGGTCATGCTGACCTCAGTTTCTGAGGGTTATGATTTTGGATGAGCTTTGTTCCCCAAAGGTTTATGTGTTGGCAGCTTGGTCTCCACTGTAGAGGTTAAGAGGTGGTGAGATCTTTAAGAGGCAGGGCCTGGTGGGAATTGGTGAGGTTACTGTGGGCACTGCCCTCGGAAGGGATTAAGGTAGTTCTTGTGGAACTCTGAATCAGTTCCACAGTTAGAGTTCTAAAAGGAGAAAGCTGGAGCCCTGAATCGTTCTCTCTGACTTCCTGTCTCACCACGTGATCTCCAGACCCGGATGCCGTATGCCATGATGGCATGCAGCGAGGTGGGCATTCAACAGGGCCAGCCCCTTGCTACTTGGACTTTCAGCCTCCAAAAGTGTGAATGAAGCAAACCTTTATTCAGCCTTAGGTATTTTACAATCATAATAGAAAACCCATTAATAACACCACAAAGGAATGTAACTAATAAAACCGCCGGGCACAGTGGTGCACACCTCCGATTCCAGCGATTCTGGGGCTGAGGCAGGAAGATCGCAGGTTGGAGGCCAGAGGCAGCCTGTGTAATTTAGCCCAACTCTGTCTCAAGATAAAAAATAAAAAATGGGCTGGGGGGTGTAACACACTGGTTGAGCACTTGCAATGTATGTTCAACCCCCAAGTACAGCAAAAATTAATTAATTAATTAATTCAAGCAAATGGAAACAGAATTAAAAACCTAAACTCAGTTCACTTCACACCAGTGTCTCCTCCTCGGCACCTTCACACCGGGGTCTCTCCCACGGATGGTCTTCTCTCACAGCAAGTTCCCAGCACCCTAGTATGGGCAACCCATGAGGAAAAAAATTTCAGAAATCAATGGTGGGCCAAAGAAGAGCAGGAAACATGGCTCAGTGTGAGTGGCACTGTGCACCCTGCCTGTGGATTTGGAAATGAAGATGCTGGTGGATCTGGATTGAGGCCCCTGTGGCTCAATGTGCTCCATAGCAGCTACATAGCACAATTCTGAGAAATAAATAACTGCTTGTGAGGCTCCTGGATAGACATGCCCAGGGCCACAATATAGAACACAGCAAACTTCAAAGAGCCTTCGGGTTTGAAACTTTGTCCCCAGGGATCAGTGCTGCCTGGGCATCCCAAGGCTCCTACACGGAGCCCTGCCCACCAGGAACTTCCACGTGGTCAGCCCTGCCTGCTTGAAGAAGTGATGTAAACGGTGAGTCTCACCAGCCAGTTTGACAGGCAAGAAAACTCCCTCCCAGGCCTCTTCTGCATCTCTCACGTTCTCCCAGCAAGGGTCACAGCTGACCATACACCAGTGGTGTAATCTCCGGATTCCCACAGCACCCTATTTGAGAGCGTTCATAACCTGAACCCCACATCTAAATGTTCAACTAAACAAAATGAGCCCACCCTGCCTCCTTATTCACACTGAGTTACCACAGGCAACTAGCAAAGAGAGCGAGAGGCAAGGCCTCAGAAAACTTGTGATTGTGTTGCCTCTTCTCAGCTACTTGACCTTGGGTAGAAAGATCCTTGAGCTGTAAAAGGAGGTGCTAAACCCATCTTGAGGATAAAATGACAAACACAAGTCTATTAGAGGCCATGGGCCATGGCCCATATCTGTAATCCCAGCAATTATGGAGGCTGAGGCAGGAGTTCTAAGCCAAAGGCAGCCTGTGCAAATTAACAAAACCCTCTCTGAAAATAAAACATAAAAAATGGGCTGGTATGCAGCTCAGTGAAGAGCACTTGCCTACCACACGCAAGGTCCTACATTCAACCCCTAGTACTGGAAAAAAAAAAAAGCCTTTTGTAAGCATAGATCACATGACATACATCAAATCTTATTTTAAAAGTAAGCCAGAAGTGGTGCTGCACACCTTTAATCCCAGCGACACTGGAGGAGGAGGCAGGAGAATCATGAGTTTGAAGCCAGAGGTAGCCTGTGTAACTTAGCAAGACCCTGTCTTAAAATGCAAAGTAAAAAATGGGCCAAGGGTATAGCTCAGTGGTTAAGCACTTGCAAAAAGTATGTGTGAGGTCCCTGGTTCATCTCTCCAGTGCCACAAGAAGAAAAGAAAGAGAAAGGAAGGAAAGAAGGAAGGAAGGAAGGGAGGGACGGAGAGAAGGGGAGGAGGAGGGAGGGAAAAAGAAAGACAAAGGAAAAAAGAAAGAATGAAAAGAAAGAAAGAAAGGGAGGGAGGGAGGGAGGGAAAGAAAAAGAAAGAAAAAAAGGAGGGAGGGAGGAGGAAAGGAAGAAAAAAGACAAAGGAAAAAAGAAAGAAAGAAAGAAAAGAAAGGAAAAGAAAGAAGAAAGAAAGAAAGAAAGAAAGAAAGAAAGAAAGAAAGAAAGGCATAATAGTATTTCTACCTTCCCCCATCTAGCCCTTTGCCTTTTCTTGCTCCTTCCAACTGGTACAATCATATTAAGAGTTGTGTTCATTCACACTGGGTCTCTGTTGAGTGTGGCTGCTCCTCTCAGGACCCTCCAGGGACCTCTGTACTTCACACGGCTCATCTCCAAGCAGAGGGCTGCTCAGAGGACCGAATGATTCAGTGAGCCAAACAGCCAGAAAGCCGTCCTATTTACAAAAGGCAGAGCATCACCGATGACAGCTTTTCAACATGGAAAACATAGCCTTGTAGCCCTGAATAGACCGCCCATCCCTTCCCCAACTAAGCCATGTTGTGTGGAGGAACAACCATACTAATGTGTGACCAGCAAAGCCCTGGCACTGAGGGGAGGGAGTTGTGGAGAACTGGAGTGCACCAAGGCCTCGTCCCTTGATTCTTCCTTGGTTCTCCCTTCCCTGCCTCTCCTGCCCTACTCACCTTCTACCCCAGCCCTTTGTGTACCCCTATACCCACCCTAGCATGAGGAATTATAATGTCCTCTGCATGTCTCCTTACTCTATACACGCCTGAAGGCTGCTCGCCCCAAATGCTGCACTCCTGAATAGAAGGCATCATCTGTTCTCTCTACAGCTAGAGCCCTATTATGGTTGGAATCCTAAACCATCCCCAAAGTTCATGTGTTTGCACACTGGGTCCCCAGCTGGTGGCGCTGCCCTGGGAATTATAGAACCTCTGGCAGGCAGGATCAGGCTTTGCAGAACTAGGTCACTGGGGGCAGGGCTTTGAAGGTTTTCACATGGAGCCCCCATTGCTGTTGTTTTCTCTGCTCTCAGCTTCCTGATGGAGATGTGAGGCTCTCTGCCACAGGTACTGCCACCTGCAGCTGCCACACCTGTCCTGCCACCATTATGGGCTGATCATCTAATCAGGAGCTTGTTGTTGTTAGGTGCTGTGGAGTCGGTATCCGACTCATAGCGACCCTGTGTACAACAGGGGAAACACTATTGTCAGTGCTTCTCTGCTGTTCATAGGGTTTTCAATGGCGGATTGATGTGGGGGAATGGATTGCTGGGTCTTCTTCCCAAGCCTGCAGCACCTGGTATTCACAGGTGGTCTCTCATCCAAGTACTAACCAGGCCCGACCCTGCTTAGCTTCTGAGATCTACCAGGATCAGATGCCACATGCAGGGCCACATGCTATGGCTGCAGGGAATCAGGAGCTACTAATAAATATTTTTCCCATAAGGTTGTCTCAGTTGGGTGTTCTGCACAATGGTGATCAGCTGAGCAACACAAGCCCCTTTTGCTAATTGCTGCTCATAGTCTAGTAACAGATACTCCCTTTAATGTAGAGAACTTAACAAAAGCTATCACCACTTTTGTCAAAGAGCTAGCAGAAAGACAGATTCCAGCCATGGCAAAATTCAATGCCTCCAGGGGCCAAACAAGTAAGTCAAGTAATAGAAGGGTTGGTGGGGGACTATGGTGAATTATCTGGACTTGTCTAAGAGGTAGAGGCTGTGCAGCATCACAATCCTTTTGGGGAGCAGAGGCCCAGGATAGACACATCATTTAGTGTTCTGGGAGAACCTTTTAGGTGGGATATCTCAAGCTGCATTAGAACTGGTCCATCATGTTTAGAACATTATGTGGCTCCAACAAAACGTGGATTTGGGCAAGTACTTGGATAAGCCACCCAGCCTGTAACCTGAGCTAGACTCAAACCAATTCTCTCTCCATGGCACCCATTTGAAGCCAAACTGACTCCAATGGCCACAAAAGGAGGACTGTCACAACAGCAACTGTGTCGCCCCCTCAGTTTGAACTACACATATCAAAAAAGGGAGAAGGAGGGACTCTATACCACAAAAAGTTGGCCTGTGGCATTGCTCAACACAACTCCAACCTAAGCCTTCCAGCCCTATGCTTTCTCCTTTAATTGCTCCCCTTGATCACCCAATGGATTTTACAGTCAGAATCACCTCCCTGGTGTCTGACCTTCACCTTTGTCACCACACCATGAGGTTCACTCTCCTCATCCTCTGATGACACAATGGGCGTCAGAGAAAATGACAGAGAAAGTGACGCAGCAAGGCAACTCTTACCCTTGTGGCGGCGATGTCACACACTCTGCCCTCATCCTGCATGGTGGGACGTCCATCGTCATCCACGAAGCTCTGCCCTTCTTCCCTCGCTGGAATATGAGGTGCACATAGGCATTTAGTGGCCAAATGAGGAGACGAATCCTGTTCTCTGGTTGCAGAGGCCAAAGCAGTCACCAGAACATCACTCTTCCCTGCAGGAGAAAGCATCAGCCAAGTTGTAACCCCAAGGAGGAAATGTGGCCAAGACATCCCATCAAGACTCAGTGCTCTGAGAGACAGACAATCAGATTAGACCCAATCCTTCAAGCCCCATGGAACTCTTGAGGGGTGGGGGTGTGGTCTTTTCCCCCTATAGAACCATCCTGTGGGCTGAACACACTGCAAGTTTCAGGGCTCTCAGAATTTGGCCATAGTAGAATGCCAGGGCATCCCAATAAAACACCCGACATAAACCTGTTGTTGTTATGTGCAGTCGAGTCAGCATCCGACTCATAGTGAACCTACATACAACAGGCGAAACACTATTGTCAGTGCTTCTCTGCTGTTCATAAGGTTTTCAATGGCGAATTGATTTTTGGGAGTGAGTTGCTGGATCCTTCTGCTAAGCCTAAAGCACTTGGTGTCCCCAGGCTGTCTCCTATCCAAGTACTAACCAGGCCTGACTCTGCTTAGCTTCCAAGATCTGAAGGGATCAGATGCCACAAGGCTACGGCTGCAGGCTCGAGATAAACTAGGCACCAGAATTAGGCCTTTGCTCACCTGGCATGCAGTTCTTCATAGGACTGTGATTCTTCTACCCAATTCATTGAGAATATACTTGTAAACTTCTAAATGATTACATTTTAATCCATTTCAGAGAACAGCTTCTGGGGGTTCCTGCTTTAACAGAATTAACTCTGCTGCTGTAATTTGAAATCAATAGATTTCAAAGGCTGGCCAATTCAATATTTCTCTAGTTGCTCATTGTTACATTTCACAGATCAGAAATAACTACAGATCCTAAGGCAGAGTCCTCTGATTAATGTGGGGTGTGTGTGTGTCTGTGTCTGTGTCTGTGTGTCTGTGTGTTGAGGGAGGTTAAGTTCATTTCAAAACAGACAAATTTCAGCTTCTCTCTCTGAATAAATTAAAGAAAACAAAACAAAAAAAAAGTCCAATTCTAAGCCTTGCCTAGAATCTAAGCATTTAAAGATCTGTCCATTGATTTCTATGCTTTTCAAACATAGGGAAGGGAAGAAAACAAATATATTGATTCTGAGCAAAAGACATGACAGAAGAATGTCTGGCTATGTCACTCATTAAAAAAAAACACTCATTGTGGTTAAAGGTCTTCAGAGCATTACCTTGGGCATTAGGATCATAGACCAGAGGCACCCACTGCTCCCAAGCACCCCCCCCCAAGAGCTCACAGGCCCTAAACCAAGTAAACAAGTAACAGTGAATAATATTGAGAGACAGTGGAAGCAGAGCCAAGGAAGAACACAGTTTCCAAGTTGGTCACAACACAGGCACAGCCAGCCTTCAGCACTCTCCTGCATTGCAGAGAAGTAAATTTCCACCTCTAACAAAGATGATAATGAAGATCCAGAAGCAAAATACAGCTCTACCCAAACTGAACTTCTGAGATGGAACTCTTACAGAAGAGGCAAATCTCAACAGGAATAAATAAAATCCATTCAGGAGCTAAAATCTCATGCCCTTTCCTCTTCTTGTCTTCATCCTCCTCTTCATCCCTCTCCTTCCTGGCCTCTCCTTGCATATGATTGAGTCAGCCTCAGATATTTGCATTCCAACAAGACACCAAAATGCTGTTGTGCCATTTTAGAAAAGATCTACAGCACACACATATAATCTTCTCTATCGAATGCCTTCCCAACTGCAGTACATTTTAAGGGAAGATAAGATTAATCTGGCTAGGAGATAATTAACTACAAACAGCTTTGATATCACTATATTAATTACTGGAAGAAGAAAATAGCAAAGTTCTTAGGCTATTCAGCACTTGAAGAATCCCTAAGCACTGGCTAAAGTTCATTGCACTGGCTCACCATTGAAAGTTCAAGGTTGGCCCAGGGAGAGAACATGAGGTTAGCCAAGTGTATCCTTGTTACAGAAACTCATATCCAGGGAGCCTTCAGCCAGTGTCTCACACGTGAATGACACTTGGAGGCTGTTCCTTTCTCCCTGCCACCAAAACTCAGACTTCCTGTGCCTTGTCCCATTTTCTACCACTGCAATTCCTATCAAAAATTATATATAGATACTTATCTGATTTTCAAAAAAGATGTAATACCAGTCAACACTTCTTATTGTGTATTTATATCAGTTCCCACCCCTCTAAGAGGATTCACATTCTAAATATGATTTCTGAACACACAATGATAACTAACACTTTTCGAGTCCCTACAACATGCCAGGCACATTCCTAGAGTTTTACACACACCTCCTCTGCCCTTAACCACTGTACATGCCAAGTATCATTATTTCTGTTTTACAGATGGGACATTGAGACTCAAAGAAGCTATTTGGCCCAAGCTCCACAAATAAGGAGTACAGAGCCAGGATTCAAAATCAAATGGGCCTGTCTGATTTCAATTCGTGTAGAAGTAAAGAACCTTCTTAGTCACTGGGGAAGGTCCAGGAAGGACTGGGGGCATAATAGAACATAACCCT
Source organism: Pedetes capensis (assembly GCA_007922755.1). Taxonomy (NCBI): domain Eukaryota; kingdom Metazoa; phylum Chordata; class Mammalia; order Rodentia; family Pedetidae; genus Pedetes; species Pedetes capensis. The sequence goes on along the minus strand of VMDO01014815.1, from coordinate 37,797 downwards.
AACCAACAGGCTTTGGAGAAGAAAAATGTATACATCCACCATATGGTCCCCACCCCGCTTGGCAATCCTACCCAATGTTTCTATGTCTCTGTGTTCCTTCCAACCTGATCAGGGGTGACCTGTTCAAAGGAGGGGAGTATTGGCTGTGACTTAGCACTTAACAGGTTTCTGACTTTGCTGAGTGATTCAGCAGGATCCTGGCAAAACACACAAAGCTCACTCGAGGATTACTACCCTCTGCAGAAGTCGCCTCTTCACAAGAACTCTCTGCATCATCCTTGCACTTCCCTACAGCCTGACTGGATTTCCTGATGAGTTGACTACAGCATTCAAAAAATGTATAAAATGACTGACTCCATTATGGAGAGAGGAACAGTGAAGAGTAAGTGGCATATTGGACTCTTTCATCATCCCGACACCTGACATGTAATCTTGGAACAGAAGCCGGGGGAAAGCAAATAGACAGCAGTCAGCCCACAGGAGTGATAATGACTCTCTACACCCTTCCCACAAGATAAGACTGTCCTCAAAAACCCATAAACTCGGGGCCTGGCAGATCAAAGCCGATACTCCACGTGACACTGCAGTATAGGCCTGTGGCCTCTGTACCTGCACAGAATCCTGTATGTCCCCAGCACTGTCGTGCCACATTCTTCTAAAAAGTTGTCACATTAATGCCACCCACAAGACTGAGAACGCTTCCAGTTAGGAACAACGTTCTAATACCCATCTTCATGTTAATTATCGGTACCATACAGTGGTGGTTGACACATTTTGCTTGAACCAATTTGTCCCCCTTAAACCAAGAAGACTAAAGAGTAAATTAATGAAAAGGATCAACACAGATAATGAAAGGTAGGTGGTCAAGAGCAGGCACAGAGGAGGGAAGTAAGAAATACTAGTTTACTGCCAAGACCCATCACTATTCTGTGTAAAGGAGAAGTTTTACCCTGAAAATGTGGTGCATCCTATCCCAATGGGGGGACATCTCAAGAATGGATGGAGTTTAAGTGCCAAAGCCTTAGAGTTTTAGGTATCCTTAAATACCCGAAAGCCTGCAGCCGCACCACTGTAGCTTCTGATCCCGTCAGATGTCGGAAGCTAAGCAGGGTCGGGCCTGGTTAATACTTGGATGGGAGACCGCCTGGGAGCACCAGGTGCTGTAGGCTTGGGAAATGGACCCAGCAACCCACTCCCAAAAATCAATAAGTCATTGGAAACTCTATGAATAGCAGAGAAGCACTGACAATAGTGGTTCACCTGTTATACATAGGATCACTGCAAGTCGGACATCAATTCCACAGCACCTAACAATAACAAATACCCAAAATCTCCTTTTTTTCTGACTCTAGACTCCAGGGGGTGCCTCTTGGTAATTTGAGTCCCCACACACCTTGCCAACAGGGACCATATGAGCTATGTAGTCAATACTAGCTCTGTCTACAAGTCCTGTCTATGAGTGGAACTTAATAAGGTGGGAAGAAATTTATTTCCAGTTACCTGCAACTTCAGATGTAAGTCAACCTCCTAGAGTGTGGTCAGCTCAGGGACACCTGAGAATGAGTTCCTGAAGTTGCAGGGCTGTTTGATAATGTCACCAGGGAAATGCCACCTTAAGAACCCTTCTGGCGCATCCAGCTTCCCTGGAGATATCTTGACCTTGCAAACATCTAAAGCATGGTTTCTAGAGCTTCACCCACTAGATGCCAAGGTTACAACCAAAAATATCTCCAGGTACTGCAAAATGTCCTGTAGGGTGCAAAATCAGCCCCAATTGAGAACCAATACTGTACAGGTGGAATTAAAGGACGTGGGACAGCTGTTTGGGAGTGGGAAAGTCAGAAAGCTCGCAACACCATATTGCACTAGCACATCCTCTGCTCACAGGATCTGGGGATGGCCACCTACCACTTATTCTTTCAGAATTCAGTCATGACATTTCATGTCATGGTGTCAGACAACCAAAACTTTAAAAATCTGGAAACATAAAAGCATGTGTCTATTGAAACTCAAAGCATGTTTCCTATAATCCAAGTGTAAAGATAAGTAATTTTCCCTAAGAGTTGTTGTTGTTAGGTGCTGTGGAATCCGAATCTTACTCACAGTGACCCTACATACAACAAGTCAAACACTATGTCAGTGCTTCTCTGCTGTTCATAAGATTTTCAATGGCAGATTGATTTTTGGGAATGGGTTGCCAGGTGGCTGAGCAGAGTCAGGCCTGGTTAGTGCTTGGATGGGAGACCGCCTGGGAACACCAGGTACTGTAGGCTTGGGAGATGGACCTGGCAACCCACTCCCCCAAATCAACGTGCCATTGAAAACCCTGTGAACAGGAGAGAAGCACTGACAACAGTGTTTTGCCTGTTGTACACAGGGTCGCTATGAGTCAGATACTGACTCCATGGCACCTAACAACAAAAACAATATTCTATACTATAATTTCCCTAAGAAAGTCTACCTTAAATTTCCTAACAAATTCAGTCCCAGGATGCTACCATGCAGCTTCAGAGACACGGCCTGTTTCAAATACACAGGCTGCTGCAGCCTTCTGTAATTTTGCTGCTCCTGCTGAATGCACCCGGTCCTGGTCAAAGCACCAATCTGGTGGAAATTCATTGATGTCCCAGGAAGAATGCAAATACATGTCAGTTTTATAGCTTTGCACTATTCATCAATCACATGACAATTTTTAATAAAATCTGAGAGTAATGAAATTATAGAGATAATAATGGAAGATGAAATTCCACTCTGCCTCTACCTTGTTTAACTAATGAGAATTATCATCCAGTGTTTTTGCTTAAATAGTATTAAAATATCACATTCAGGCTGCCATAATTAGATTTACTATGCTAGAGAAGTTACACTGATATTTAAATCCTATAATCCAAAGCAATCAGAATAATACATCTTCCAGTTGATTTAGACAGTGGATTACTAAGAATATCTCTTACCTACGATCTTTTTCTAAATTATCAAATTTCACAAAGTACTTTGAGTTAATATGAAAAAAATCCTTGCATTAACATGATTTTCTTTTTCTTATTTTGATCTGTCCCAGAAAGAACATGAAAACTTCTCAGGGTCTAATATATTTGGGGGTTAAAAATAATTTTATATAAGTTCTGGTTTTCAGTGAGAAAACCAGTAAGGACTTTCTAAAGCAAAGTCCCTAAATTCTGTTTCAGAGGTTAATATAAAGTATATTTCTTTTGATTATTCAGAGTGAGTAAATGTAATGCCATCTCTAGAAATCCCAAAGGCTTAAAGCATGGGTAACTAAATACCACATTCCTGTCGCCAGGTTCTGTTTCTAGACAACCTGCCCTGGGGGACAGGGGAGCAGCAGGCACTCTGCTGAGTCACCTCCCCAAGACAATCTGCTGACAGAAAAGCAGAGACGGCCAGGCTGGGAGCTTCCCTGGGAGGTGTGCCCCACAGATGAGCCAGCACCCCACAGCCATGGACCCCAGCTCAGTCACCCCTCTGTGTTGACAGGGCTCTCTGGTCACTCAGAGGGACCCCCATGACTGCCACCCATTGGGTGGCCCCAGGAAGGAATTGGCCTGGTCCTGTCAATCTTATATAAAGCTAAGTCTGCGCAGCACGCCTGGCTAAAGACAGAGCCTTAGGCTACAGGCTGGAAACAGACAGGAAAATCAGCCTGCTTGGGGACCCAAGACCTGGCCCCAGCCTCGCCTCTCTCGTATTATGAATGGCTAATGCATCAAACCACTGTGCTGACCCCTGATGAAGAGAGGAAGTGATAGTGGGTGCAGAAAAAAACCTCCTTGTAATGATAATAGCAGTAAATTCATTCAAGGAAGCCTTTCTCTGAGGACATTGCAGCAACGTATATAAAGAAATAGCAGTGCTTCACATTTCCAAATGCATCGTGAGGAAATAAATCAGACAAGTGTTCAAAGATGTATGTGCATTATTAATTATTTGTAAGAGTACAAAGGCTACCTAAATGTCCATCAGTAGGGGAACAGTTAAATAGCTTGGAGGTGGCCATGCAATGGAGTAAGCTGTAGCTGTCAAACATGCAGAAAGGTACTAGGTAGGACCTGTTCTAAGCGCGTCCAGGTTTGGAACCACAGAATTTCCACCTGCTGTGTCTCTACTGCACTCACTTTCCAGATGGGGAAACTGAAAAACAGAGAAGTTATTAACTCTCCAGGGTCAACAACTATTCAGTGAGGGCTCCATCATTTGAACCCAGACAATGCTCAAAAGCCAGTCTCCTAATCACTAATGCGCTCTTGCTGGTAGAACTATAAAAATCAGTCACAGTGTGCTAGGTCAAAAAAAAAGGAAGTAATTATGATCCAATATATGGCATGTCTACAGCCATACCACCCTGGTGTCTGATCTCATCACATCTCAGAAGCTAAGCAAGGTTGGGCTTGGTTAGTCCTTGGATGGGAGACCACCTGGAAATACTGGGTGCCATAGACTAGGGGAAGGACATGGCAGCCCACTCCTGAAATAATCTGCCATCGAAAACCCTATGAATAGCAGAGAAGCACTGGCATAGTGCTGGGCACCACACAGGGTTGAGAAGTGTTTCATTTTTTTCTACATAGGGTCACTGTGAGTCAGACCCAACTTAATGGCACCTAATAACAACAACATATGGCATAATCGTATATTTTCAAAACTCATCTGACTTTATGGAGTGAAAAAAAATTATAAGAGTATACACTAAAATGTTATATGTATTCTTCATGGAGAATGGAATTTTTGGGTATTTTTGCTTTCTACTCTGCACCTCTTAACATGGTATGAATTTCCTCAAATGGGTATTATAAAATACTTAGGAAATAAGTCAGGCATATACCTGTGATCCCAGCACCTTGGGAAACAGAGGGAGAAAGATCATGAGTTTGAGGCTAGAGGCAGCTTGCACAATTTAGTGAGAACTTGTCTCAAAATAAAGAAACAAAAATGAGGCTGGGAATCCAGCACAGTGGTGGAACACTTGCCTAATATGTGTGAGGCCCGGGGTTCAATCTCCCAGTGTTGGAAGACAAAAAGGAAAAAAAAAGTGCAAGTTGAAACTGGCTATGTGAGGCCCTGGATTCAATCCCCAGCACAAAAATAATAAAAATAAACAACCAAAGTAATTTCCCTAATGCTGAAATAGACTAATGGGTGAATAGCTGGAAAGATAATAGGGACGCTGATATGGCAGCATAACTGGTTTATGGATCTATGAAACTAGCTGACTGCTTTGGGTCATTAAAGGAAGTCAGTAGAAATAGCTAGAGCTATGGAAAGATTGACCCACTTTTTAACACAGAGCACCTGGTGGCTGCCCTCCTGGGCCAGGGGAGGGTTTTCTTTTTACTTCTGTGGAGCGCATCTCACATGTAATCTCTCTGAAGCACCCTGAGATATAGGAGCAACTCACAATTCTCTAATAAGAAGCAACACCGGGGCTGGGTGCCATGGCGCATACCTGTAATCCCAGTGACTGGGGAGCCTGAGGCAGGAGGATCCCAAAGTCAAGGCCAGAGGCAGCCCATGCAACTTAAGGAGGCCCTGAATCAAAATTTTGAAAAGAGGGAGGGTGGTTGGTGATGTGACTCAGAGATAGAGCACTCGCCTACCATGTGTGAGGTAAACTCTCACTGTTGAAAGACAAAAAAAAAACCTAGGAAATAGTAACTTCTACTTAGAAAAAATAAAAGAGCACAAGCAGCCTTGGTAGGTATTTGGGCAGGTTGGAAGCGGGAGCAGGAGAGCCATTAGGTGAACTTACAGACTTGCATGAGGTAGAATCCTCAGCCGGGGTGCTTCTGTGTCATGGGTAGGAATCACGAACTTCCTCTTCACTCACAGTTGCTATCCTGAGAACACAGCAAAAGACAATATGGATCTTGCCCACAGACATTACAGGAGCTTATGACAGCAGAGTACACAGCAAGATGAGTGACTGCAATATGAGAAAGAGTGTCAGATCCGTGAGGAAAGGTGCAGAGAAGAAGCCAGGAAGTTTAAAGGAGGAGAGTTCCCCGGGACAGTGGAGTAGGGGCCCCACATGAATGAGGGCATTGGAGCTGAGCCTTGAGTGGCAGCTCAGGTAGGAACAGATAAAGGGGACAGGTGTGGTTAAGGAGGCTGGTTCCAAAAGGAGGAAGGAACGCACACAAAGTTACATGGACATGGAAACCTGTGGTAGATGGACACAGCAGGAAAGACTTGAGTTCAGCTAGGATGCAGCCCTGTAACCTGGAGATATTGACATCAATTCATTTTCCTTAGGAAGAATATATAAAGAACTCTGCCTGGACTTTCTACCCCTCGGGAGCTACCATGAGGGAAACCTCTGGGAGAGGAGACTAGATGACCTGACTCTGCTGGAATAAAGGGACCACACCCCAGGACTCCTGAAGTATTTCACAATGAGCAACCAGTTGTTGTTGTTGTTGTTAGGTGCCATTGAGTCATATCCAACTCATAGCAACCTTCATAGGGTTTTCAGTGGCTGATTGTTTCGGGATTACCTTGGGAGTGGATTGCCATGTCCTTCTCCCATTTTTGCAGTGCTAGGAATTGAACCCAGGGCCTCAGAGCCTGCTCTGAGGTAGAACGGCACTCTACCAACTGAGCTAAATCCCAGCCCGAGCAACCAGTTGGACATTTATTTTCCCTAATCTCTAACTGCAACTGAGTGATTCTTCCATCAGAAATTCAGGCAGTGGTCCAGGGTAGTAGAAGCAGTGTCCATGACTTTGCACCAGTAGAAGTTCCGAGTCATTCCACATCACTCTACAGCTGCTACAGATGCCTCAAGAGATAACTTATGCTCACTGGTATGTTGGACTCACAGTAGTTACACACCTACTGCTAGATCTTATTTAATGAAATAATAAAGAACCCCCTATATTGCTAAAGGGCAGGGATGTAGCTCAGTGGGTAGAGTGCTGCGCTGCAGTCTCTGAGGTCCCGAGTTCAATTCCCAGCACTGCAAAAATGGGAGAAGGACCTGGCAACCCACTCCCAAGGCAATCCCGAAGCAGTCAGCCATTGAAAACCCTATGAGGGTTGCTATGAGTTGGATACCGACTCGACGGCACCTAACAACAACAAATATTACTAAATCATAAGTTGGTTTTACTCTTTTGATAACTCCTTTTCAATGTGATGGGATTCCTTTATATCCTATGGCTTTTATTTTTCACATTTTAGAACACTGTTCTTTGCCTTAAAAACACTATTCCGGCCAGGCAGAGTGGCACACACTTGTAATCCCAGCACCACCGGGACAGAAGCAGGATTATGAGTTGGAAGACAGCCCTGGGCCACACAGTGAGACCTAGTCTTGAGAAAAATCATTAAATAAAAATTAAAAAGTAAAGTAAAAATAAAAAACTAGCCTGAAAAGTGGTCCACCCATCCGCTTCCTCAGACCACCAAAGAGGTCCACAGCCTCCCAAATGGTTGTGAATCCCTCAGCTAGAGTGCAGCTAAGATGTAAGTAACATCTTATGCCTGCTATATCAACCCTCCAGTGGCTTCCATCTTGGAGTCAAAGTTCCCTCCCCAACGTTCCTTGGCTGATCTCACCTCTTCCTGCTTTCACCCAGTGTCACTCCCATCCAGCCCACTGTTCTCCGTTAATCATTCCAGTGAGGCACAGTCCTGCCTCAGGGCTCTTGTACTGGCTACCTCTCTGCCTAGAATGCTCTATCTACAGGTGATCACAGAGTTTGCTCCCTCATTTGTTTTGGGTCTTTACTTAAACGATGTGCCCCCAATGAGACTTTATGACTTTCTCAAACTCCTGTTCCCTTCCTTGTTTTATTTTCACTCTTTAGCATTTTTCACCCCCTAAAATATACTAAAGCCTGCAGCCATAGCCCTGTGACATCCAATCCCATCAGATCTTGGAAGCTAAGCAGGGTCGTGCCTGGTTAGTACTTGGATGGGTGACCGCCTGGAAACACTAGATACTGTAGGCTTGGGAGAAGGACCCCACAACACACTCCCAAAAATCAATCCACCATTGAAAACTCTATGAACAGCAGAGAAGCACCAACAATAGTGTTTTGCCTGTTGTATGTAGGGTCTCTATGAGTTGGATACCAACTTGATGGCACCTAACAACAACAATAACAAAATATACTAAAGTTATGTATGTTTGCATTTTCTATTCTTTAACTTATTCTCTGCTCCAATATAAGTTACATATATTGAATCTTTTTTTATCTTATACACCTTTATATTCCAAGTGTCTACAGCCTAACAAGTTCTTAAAAGTTATTTATTGAATTAACAAATGCATTTTCAAGTGCAGAATCTTTGCATTAACTGTCATTTGTCACATAGCTTGGTTTCTCACTGCTGACATTCCATGTTGATTTTTTTGTTTTGTTTTATTTGTTTGTTTTGAGGCAAGGTCTTACTATGTAGCCCAGGCTGATCTGCAACTCCCTATGTACCCCAGCCTCGCCTCAATCTTGTGATCCTCCTGCCCCTGCCTCCCTCGTGCTGGGATTATAGGCATGTGCCACCACTCCCAGCTCTCTATGTCAAATTTTAAAGTCTCTCTTGCTCATTTTATCAACGGGGAGGAAAGAAAAATCACAATTAACATGCTCTTGAAATAGCACAATTTCAAGAAGAAAAGTAATTTATCAATCACTACAAATGGGAACTACCTTTTTTTTCTTAATAAGGAGAGTTTTTATCAAAGACAGGTAGGTCTCTCACACACACAAGTGAGTGGATCAAGTATATCATAAAAAAAAGTAAATGAAACATTGGGGACGGGACATAAAACCAATAAAAGCACACTGACCATTTTGCAGTCGGAGCGAAGTTGCTTGGTAAAATCGTCACACCGATTCTACCTGGCAAGTAATAAAAGGAAATGGGCAGTGTCTGTACTCCTGAGTAAATGCAGGTGATAAGTCACTGCATCGCCACTGCTTGACTTAACCTGCAGTTGATAAAATGCACCTCACTCCCATGGTTCCCATACTATCACCTAAAGGGTTTTTCTATAATAAGAACACCTGCCTCCTTTGGGATAATCTGCCAACCAGAGCTAAGACTGGACTCCTTGTAGTTCCTATAAAATGTAAGTCAAGGGCAAATGGAGAAAATGCTATTCTGCACTGCACACATCCTGATACAGATATCTCCCCAAGTCCTTCACTGCAACACAGCTCCTTGAAATTATTTTCTACACTCCGCCTCCCCTCTTCTCCTACCATTCTTGCACAAGCACCCCACCAGTGCTTCTGCTAAGGGCACCTCCAGATGGCCACAAGCTAAGGGCACTTCCCAGGCTGCATGTGAACCCATCTAATGTCTAAGGCACCAGTCACCACTGACCTCCCTTGCCCCTGCAATTCACTAACACTGCCCCTTGCTTGCCCCCCAAGTTGCCTGACTACACAGTTTTAGTTTCATACGAAACTACTTTCTCTGCCCAAACCTGCCCCCTTAAACCTGGGCTCCAGCAGGCATCCGACACGAGAAGAAGAGGACACCTGGCCACTGTGACAAGCTGGAGGGCACCAGTCCCTCTGAGAGGACACAACAGCTGTCTGCTGTCTTGTACCCGTGGGACTCAGGGGGTTGGATCACCCCATTGATCAAGAACACCCACAAGTCGTATTTTTATGAGAACTTCCCCAATTGTTTAAATGTTGGGAAGTATTGTTTTTTGTGTTTTAGCATTGTAAGCCAAACCAAAGAAATCCCCAGCCTGGACACAGTCTGCACACTCTGCCTCACCCCTCATGGCTCCTCCTCCTCCAGCTGCTATTCTTCCTGGCCACTGGCATCTAACCCCACCTACCTGCAAAGCTCAGAAGCACCTCCAATCCCCATCCCCCTCCTACATTCTGGACTCTTAAAACTGCCTATTAGACATGTCCATTTAAAGGGTTCACTGGGACATTAGAATAAACGCATCCAAACCTTGCCTTCATCCTCCATTCCCACTGCACCTGCTTCTCAGGCCAGACACCTGGAGATCACCCCAGATTCCTCCCTCTCCTCACCACACAGCCACCTGGCACTCAGCCAGCACCAAGGATGGGCAAAGACACATCACCAAAGTCTCCCCGTCTCTCCCTTTCTCTATCCCTCCTGCCTCTGCCCTAGTTCAGAGACTCAGCACCTGTCCACTGATTCACCACAAATCCTAACTCTCCCTTCCCTTAGGCTTTCTCCATTCCCCATGCTCCATCCCCAGATTCTCCCTCATACTAAAGTTCCCCCTACAGTGCAGCTCGGATTATGTTATATCCCCCAAAACACCAGGCTTAACGTCCTCTGATGGCTCCCTTGGCCTTCAGGATAAACTTTAGATGCAGAGTGCTTAAGAATCCCACTTCACCCCTCACTGGGCAATTTATTTAAATTCTCTAAGCTTCCATTTCCTTGGCATGGATATAAAATACCACACGCCACACAGGGCAGCCATGGAGATTGAATATGAGATAATCCAAATAAAGGTTTCTGCATTTGGGATGTAGTAAATGCTGGGATTTAGCTCAGTTGGTAGAGCGCCACTCTGCAGCCTCTGAGATCCCTAGTTCGATTCCCAGCACTGCAAAAATGGGAGAAGAATGTGGCAATCCACTCCCGAGCCAATTTTGAAACAATCAGCCATTGAAAACCCTATGGGGGTTGCTGAGTTGGACACGACTTGATGGCACCCAACAACAACAAATGCTCAACTAAATGTTAGCTATTGTTATTATTCTTATTCCTCATCCATTATCCTTGCCCACCACATCCCAAATCAGATTCTAGAGCTAAAAAGAATCACCTGACATTCTTTAAAATCACCCCCAACTTCCCACAGTGCCAGGCCTCTGCACTTGTTTGGTCTGCTCTGACTGCCTTCAAGACTCAGCTCCAGCACAGTCTCCACAACCAACCCCTGATTCTAATTCCCTCCCTCCGCCAAATCTATGACATCCATATCCCCTCCCACAACCCCACACACCGCCCCTTCCTCATCAGAGTATTACATTTGCTCAACTGCAGCAGGACAATTTACTCACTGTCCCCACAACGCATTGACAGCTCAGCAAGAGGAGGGCCTAGTTTTTTGTCTGTTTCTAATCTTTGTGTCCTTAATGCTCAGCAAGGAATAATGAATGTACGTGTGAATGACTAATCTTCTGGAACCCCCAGATCGGCCCTGAGAGGCAGGCAAGATTAGCGTTTGCTGCTGATGGATGAGGGAATTGAGTGGTGAGGCCAGCGCCCACTGAAGCCCATGCCGGGGGCTCCTCGCATTCTGCCCCTGTTGGGGGAGGCCTGCTGTCTGTCCTGATACACCAGATTCTTGTGACTCAAACAAACTGTACCTTGGCCTGATCCCCTTAAATGAGTTTCCGAACAATACACAGGACTTATCACCTCACGCCGCTTCTGTGAGGAGCTACAGACCGTCTGCAAAGCTCAGGGAATGGACACCAGAGTCATGTTTTCTCTATCTCTGTAAACGTGTGTGTGCGGTCTTCTTGATAGTGTCTGGCACAAAACAATTCTTCTAGAAAAATCTTCCTTTGGTGCTTACTTTGCGCCAAGCACTGTCTGAATTAATTTACTCTATGCTGTGTCATGCTAGATAACTCCCATGTGTCTGTCAGCTTGTCATGCTGTGGGAACCTGCGTGTTGCTGTGATGCTGAAAGCTACGCCACCAGCATTTCAGACACAAGCAGGGCCACCCATGGTGGATAGATGACATCCAAGCTTTCAGACTAAGACAGGCTAGGGAGAAGGACCAGGTAGCCCATGCCCCAAACAATTAGCCATTGAAAACCCTATGAATAGCAGAGAGACACTGCCAAATACAGTGGAAAATGAGCCCCTCCAGGCTGGAAGGCATTTAAGAAGTGACTGGGGAAGAGCAGCCTCCTCACAGTAGAGTCGACCTTAATGATGGGAATGGAGTAAAGCTGATGCGCTGATGTGGCACAACTCAAACTGAGAAGAATCATAGTGGCTGCAACAATGGGCTCAAATTTTAAGAAGATTGGGCCGGGCGGGGTGGCGCACGCCTATAATCCCAGCGGCTCGGGAGGCGGAGGTGGGAGGATCACAAGTTCGAGACCAGAGGCAGTCTGCGTAACTTAGCGAGACCCTGTCTCAAAAAGTAAAAAAAATGGGCTGAGGTGCAGCTCAGTGGTCCAGCACTTGCAGAGCATGCAGGCGCAAGGCCCTGGGTTCAACCACCAATACTGCAAAAAAAATAAATAAATAAAAACTTTAAGAAAATCGTGTGTATGGCACAGTGCTGGGGAGCATTTTGTTCTGTTATACATAAGGTCACTGGGAGTCAGAACCCAACTTGACAGTCCCTAACAACAACAACAAAAATGCTAGATAAATGCTATTATTATCCCCATTCTGCAGGTGAGGAAACTGAAGCCACCAGAGGTTAAACAGCTTCCCTTGCCTAGAAGAGGTGGGGGTATGATTCAGATAGATCCATGTGTAAGAGAGCAGGTGCTATAACCGGCCTGCTGCAAATCCCAATCTGCCACTCCCTGGGAGTATGAAGTGGCTAAGTTACTAAAACTTCTGGAGGTTTCCTTATCTGTCCAGATAGACAGACAGATAGAGATAATATAATAATAATTGACTATAAGACACAGTGATAATAGTACCTACATCCAAGTATGGTTATTAAGATTATTGTTGTTGTTGTTGTTAGGTGCCATCGAGTCGGGTCCAACTCATAGTGACCCTCATAGGGTTTTCAATGGCTGATTGTTTAAGGATTGCTTCAGAAGTGGATTGCCATGTCCTTCTCCCATTTTTGCAGTGCTGGGGATCGAACCAGGATCCTCAGAGAGTACAGAGCAGCGCTATAGCCACTGAGCTAAGCCCCACCCCAAATGGTTATTAAGATTAGATGGGTTAATATGCATATCACCCTTGTAACAGTTTGTAGTGCATTAAAGTGCTACCACAGCATTTACAATTTTTTTAATCACTAAATACTGCAAGAGCCCTAAGTGTTATCTGAGTAGGAACTGGAATCCTACATCCACAAGAATTGCCTCCACTTACCTGATACTCGGGCTGGGATTTAGCTCAGTTGGTAGAGTGCTGCGCTGTAGTCTCTGAGGACCCGAGTTCAATTCCCAGCACCACAAAAATGGGAGAAGGGCCTGGCAATCCACTCCCAAGGCAATCCCGAAACAGCCATTGAAAACCCTGTGAGGGTCGCTATGAGTCGGATACCGACTCGACAGCACCTAACAACAACAACAACAACCTGATACTCACTTGACTGGGTCCAGGTACATACAGGAGCAGGGCCATGGCAGCAATGCTGAGAAGCAGCAGAGTTGGTCTGTAGGGACCTAGCTTCCTCCACACTTTCAGGATATCCCTGGCTCCATTTTGGCAAATAACACCATTGTGTTCTTTCCCTATTCTGCTTTCAACCTAGTAGAAAGGCTATGAGATTAGTCTCTAAACTCTGTTGTGCAGTAAAGCTTTGGACATTTTCTGCATCACTTAGAATTCTTTGCACACAAGCAACAGTAAGTGGTTGTGGCAAGCTAAAACAAATGCAATTTTTTTTTTCAGAAGGCTTGTGAAGCTCCTAGAACCAAAGAGAATGAAGAGCAACATCTGAAGTCACTTAATTGGTAGTGTGATTGGCTAAGTCCACTCCCCCTGTCACTCAATGGCTGTACTGGGGTAGGGACAAGAAGAAACTTGTAGAAGGAACTTCCAGGGATGTCCTTAGCTGTTACTGGTCTACCAAGACACTATGCAAACAGTGTTGTTTGTTGTTGGGTGCCATCAAGTCAGACCTGACTCATAGTGACTCTATGTACAACAAAAGGAAACATTAAGCAAAACTATGCCATGCACATGATCTTTTTATATTGAGCCCAATGTTGCAGCCACTATATTTCTTCTCGTTTTGAGCCATGCCACATCAGCAAAAGGAGGTCCCAGGGGCTTTACTCCATTCCTGTCATTAAGGCCGACTCTACTTTGAGGAGGCAACTGCTACCCAGTCATTTCTTGAACGCTTTCCAGCCTGGAGGGCTCATTTTCTGGCACTATATTTGACAGTGCCTCTCTGCTATTCATATGGTTTTCAGTGGATAATTGTTTTGGGAGTGGGCTACTGGGTCCTTCCCTAGTCCGTCTTAGTCTGGAAGCTCAACTGAAACCTGTCCATCATGGGTAGCCCTGCTGGTATCTGAAATATTGGTGCCATAGCTTTCAGCATCACAGAAATACGCAAGCCCCACAAGAAGACAAGTTGACAGACATGTAAGGGAGGAATAATTACCCCCAGGGGAATCAGGAGACTTCAGGAAGAAGAAACAAACGTGTGACAAAAAATTCCACTCAACCTTCCAAAAGAACTCTTCTCCATTTAAGATCAAAAGTCAAATAAAGAAATAAAGAAATAAATAAATAAAAATACATAAGTCTAAGAAATTTCAGGGACCAAAGAACAGAGAGTCCTCTCCGGTGCCCCCAACATCACAGCAGTCCATAAGCCAGTGACATCATCTTGCTTCCACCTCTCACTAATGCCTATTCCCTCTCCACAGGTGGGAGAGGGACTTTAGTAAAGCATCATAACATCCCTTCCTGCCCATGACCTCAGAATCCACCGAACTACTTCATACTCCTCTGCCAGCCCCAGCAGATTCTTTACCATCTGCAACCACACCATGCACCCTCCCTTCCAAGCCTCTTGGAGGCTGTTCTCTCTGATGGGTGTCTTCTTTTCCAGTTGATTCAAGTTCTAACCTTAAGAAATCATCTCGAGCAGGGCACGGTGGTACAGGCCTGCAATCCCAGTGGCTCAGGAGGTAGAGGCAGGAGGATCACAAGTTCGAGACCAGAAGCAGTTTGCATAACTTAGTGAGACCCTGTCTCAAAAAGTAAAAAAATGGGCTGGGGGTACAGCTCAGTGGTCTAGCACTTGCAGAGCATACAAGCGTGAGGCCCTGGGTTCAACACCCAGTACCGCAAAAAAAAAAAAAAGAAAAAGAAAAAAGAAAAAAGAAATCATCTCAAGCTGAGCGCAGTGGTACACACCTAGAATCCCAGCTACTCAAGAGGCTGAGGCAGGAGGATCCCAAGTTTGAGGCCAGAGGCAGCCTGTGTACCTTAAAAGACCCTGACTCGAAAAAAGAAATAAAAATTGGGCTGAATGTGCAGCTCCACGGTAGAGAACTTGCAAAGTATATGCAAAGCCCTGGGCTCAGCCCCTAAGTACCACCAAAAAAAGAAATCAGCTCAAATGTCAAAGCTTCCAGGACATTCTCAATGCATTATCTTTCCCCCTCCACACACACACACACACACACACACACACACACACACACACACACACACACCCCAATGCTAAATAGGTACCTCGCCTTGGTGTTTGCAGAACCCCATTTCTCAGCAACATCTCTGACACACAGTGACATCAGTGTCTGATTCACAGCAGCAAGAGGGATACGTCTGGTGGAAATATGACTAAACCAATGTTCCACTTCAGGAAAACAAAGACTTTCCTGCTCAAAAAGGAGTGGAGATGGCATTTTGGGAGGAGCCTCCACACCAGATTTCCTTTCCTGTGGCTCCAGGGTCCTGAGATTTGAATGTCCGACTATGCTGCCTTGGTCCATTATCAGTAGCTAACAAAACACCTGAGACGGGTGGTTTATAAAGAGTAGAGGTTTGTTTCCCTCACAGTTCTGGGGGTTGGGAACTCCAAAGGCGTGGCATGGCATCTGAGGACGGCCCTCAAGGTGCGTGACAACACGGAGGAAGGCATCACGTGGTGAGACAGAACGAGTGTGCTGGCCCAGGTCTCTCTTCCTCCTCTTATAACCCCACAAAAGCCATCATGGGTTCCCAGGCCTAGGACCTCATCTCGTCCTGACGACACCCCAAAGGCCCCACCACCAAATGCCATCAACATATGAGCTTCAGTCTGATTTCTAACCCTCTTCATATCACCACAATTACACCCGAATTTCAAGACATGAATTTTTGGGAGACACTAGCAAGCTACAACAAAAGCCCCACTTCTCCGTGCCCATTCTGAGCACCTGACAAGTTATGGCACCTCCAAAGGATTTCAGAAAAGTGTTTATGGCCAGAAGAAAATGGAGTGCTTCTGCCAAACCATAAATCCTCAGCATATTTACAACAAAGCTCTCAGAGGACCGAGTGTCTTTTGCTATAGTAAGTTGCCACGGTGACTATTTCATGTGGTGAAAAACAAGTTTTACTTAACTTTTTAAAAGATAAAATAAAATAAATATAATAGTTTATATAGCACCTAGTCCATTATGTGGAAGGTAGGAAAAAAAATATGTTTATCCTTCAAAAATCCCCATCCAGTTCCTGGAAGCCATCCTAGGAAGATTTTTTTTTAATGCTTTGCCCAGAACTATCTGCTATGACTAATTCTATGCTTCACGAATACAAAAAATAATTATAAAATAATGAGACCCCCCCAGGTAATGTAAGTCAAAAAAAATTTTTTTAAAGTTTTCAATTTGACCTATTGAAATTAATTCGCACACCTGTTCTTTCCCCAGCCCATTTCCTAAATGCACCTACCTCTCCCTGGTTGCCAAGTTCTCCATATGAGAAGGAATGAGGCAGAACAGAGCTGGAAGGAAGAAAGAGAGATCCCGTGAATGGCTCTCACACCCTCCAGCAAGCCCAGCAGCAGTATTGACAGTTCAGAGCCAGGCTTCAGAGGACGGCTCCGCCTGTCGACCCTGGGCAGGTGCAGGCCTTCCTTCTACCATGCTGCAAAAAAGTTCTCCCCTCACCCGCTGTAAACAAGCACCCCAGGGTAAAATGTGGCTTTCTGCACCTGATTTGCATGAAAGCTCCTTGTCTGTGAGTTTCCTACTCAAGTTAGTTTAACCCAGGAAATTCAAAATAGTCCCATACTCCACCAGGTGGATAGTTTCTGAAAAGTTCCCAATAGAATGGTACAAATAATATTCAGGGGCTGTTGTCTGTTGGATAAACGTGGGGAAAAAAATCTTTCAATGTTTCTTTGTGGTTTGCTTGTGTCAAATAGGCTAAGTGCTCTGTCCCCTTAAGGGTGTGTATTTGTGGGTACTGGTGTACAAGGAAATATGGGACCCTGCTCCTAGGACAGGAAACGCATCTCCTCCCTTCTAGACCACACGGTGTCCTGGTCCCAACACTCAAAGCCATTTCACCGTCCACTCACTGTGACTGACATCTGCTTTGCTGCGGCAGTCTGAAACCCAGCCCCGGCGACTAACAATGTGTCTGTGTGAGCATTTTCTCTGAGCTGCCCTCACTGACAAAGGAAGGGTCATAAAACAAGGCTTGCTTCCCACTCCTCTTAACTCTGTTGATGCAGGTGACAGGGATGACTAGGAAAAAGCAACTACCCCCTTAGAGGTTTGCCTGCAGCCGTAGCCCTGTGGAGTCCAATCCTGTCAAATCTTGGAAGCTAAGCAGGGTCCGGCCTGGTTAGTACTCGGATGGGAGACCACCTGGGAACACCAGGTACTGTAGGCTTAGGAAAAGGACCCGGCAACCCACTCCCAAAAGTCAATCAGCATTAAAAACCCTATGAATAACAGAGAAGCACTGACAATAGTGCTTCGCCTGTTGTAGGTAGAGTCGCTATGAGTCTGAAACACACTGAACGGTACCTAACAACAACAACAACCATTAGAGATTAGGGGGCTAAATTACAGAATGGTATGTCCTGTAGTCTTCATTTAAAAGGCACTGGATGAGTAGGCTAAGAGTACAACAACCTCCAAAGTTTAAGTTTAGTGGAGCTTGAAGACACTTCAGTGCCTGTCACCTAAAACATGCACCACATTGTCAGTCAATCTCTAATCATATCTGGAAGTCTGGAGAACCCGCTGAAGGGGCAAAGTTCTCTGGTATTGTCATGAACTTTCATGAGACTCCGATTTTCCCATCTCAAGGCAGGCCCCTTTGTAGGATTTGCAGATATGATGAGAGGGCATGGGGCCATTATTTCAACAAAGACAGATAGATATATGGACAGACAGACGGATGGATGGATGGATAGATGGATCGGATGAATGGATGGATGAACAGACAAGCAGACAGATGGACAAACAGGTAGATAGACAGAAAGACAAACAGTGTCACACATGACTTTTACACTTTTCACCCAGAGGAAATAAGCTTTTCCAAGAAGGCTCAGCCCTGAAGTGTAGCCTCGGGGCTGATTCATAGCCAGGTAAAGTCTAATCACCAAGGGGAGCACAGTCGGGGTCTTACATCTGTGGCCCATGGAGAAACCTGTGATCATACAAATCCATAAAAGGACTGCCAGAAGGCACAATGTATTGATCTCAAAACCAAGACTGCGGATACACCCTTGCCAGAACCCAGACGTCCTCTCAATCCAAATTTACAAACCACAGCCTTTAACCACCAAGTCCTCCCATCTCTTTGGCCAATTATATTTGTTACCTCAAATAAATCATAGGAAATGCTTTCGAGTTCACCTTGGCACATCAGTGAGGGCTTTGGAAAGCCAAACCTGTCCACAGCAGAAGGAAAGTAAAAAAGATGTAAGTACAGTCAAGCCCAAAATATCATCTGCTGGCTTTCTTTTATCTCAGTGTACCATTTGCCAGGACTTCAGCCAGAATTACCCAAAGAAGACTTCTCGAGGCAGCAAATGACTTAACCGATCCTTGGACTACATCACCATCCCTTGTTTTTTTGTTTGTTTGTTTGTTTGTTTGTTGTTTTGGGTTTTTATTGTTTTTTTTTGTTTTTTTTTTTTTTTGGTGGCACTGGGGGTTGAACCCAGGGCTGTGCACCTGCATGCTTTGCAAGTGCTGGACCACTGAGCTGCGCTCAAGCCCTTTTTTTTTTTTTTTTTTTTTTTAACTTTTTTTATTGAGACAGGGTCTCGCTAAGTTATGCAGACTGCCTCTGGTCTCGAACTTGCGATCCTTCCACCTCCACCTCCTCAGCCTCGGGGATTACAGGTGTGCGCCAAGCCAGCCCTTGGTTTTTGAAACAGGGTATCAGTATCTAGCTCAGACTGTCCTTGAACTTGGTATGTAGCCTAGGCTGGCCTCCAACATGTGACCCTCCTGTCTCTGCCTTCCAATTGCTGGGGTGTGCTGGATTATAGGTATATTTTGGGTCTTTCTGTGTAAGACGGGATAAGATTAGCATTTACATTGGTAGACCTTGAGTAAAGCCGATTTCCAGCCATCATATGGGTGGGCCTCATCCAATCAGTAGAAAGTCTGAATAGAACAAAGGAGATTAGACCCCTCTGAACAGAAAGAATTCTCCAAAGGGCTGCCTTTGGGCTTCATTGCAACATCAATTCTTTCCAGTTCTACAGAAGGCTGTCTGTGGACTGGAACCAGAGCACTAGCTCTCCTTGGCTTCCAGCCTGCTAGCCCACCCTGCAGAATCACCTTCAGAATTATGTGAGCCAATTCCTTCTAACAAATTTCTTTCTACAAATATACATATCCCAGTGGTTTTATTTCTCTGGAGAACCTCACTAAGAAGTCTTCTAAAGATAACAAATGACTTAACTGATCTCTGGAATCATTTTCAATTCCATGGCCCTATTTATACCCTCGTTGCCTCTAGCTATAAATTAATCCATATGGAATATCAGAACACAGACCAGATATCCCTCCCTTACATCTCTTTACATGATATCCATGGGTACAAAACATGAGTCACATGTGAGGAGGATGACTAGGTAAGGAAATATTCCACTGAGGAGCGGTTTATGGCCATTCCCAGGGTTCCCCATCACAGCTCCCCTCTATCTACATTGGAAGGGTGGGTATCTCCTCAAAAGCAGACTTTTTACTAACGTCTCTCTATTTAAGCCAACTTGAAAGCAGCTTATCAGTGATTGTCAAGGAACAAGTGCCAAGAATCCCACCGAAAATGTTCCTACATGCCCATTTCCATTCCCCTGCTTCAATTTATATAAACGATCCAAGTTAACACATGTAAATGATGCAATTAAAAAAGAATATCTGTAGTAAGATAGCATGTCTTTTTCAAAAATCATAAAATCACCAGGATGCAGAAAAAATACAAGGAAGGACAACTAATAGACTCAGTTTCCCAATAATTCAAGATACAGCAAAAGGAATGAGGATTCAAAAGTCTAGTCTCCAAGTAGTACGAGTATTAGACAAATCTACACACAGCAATGTGTATGTGTTAATTTACTAACAAGCTGCCTTCGCATCTCAAGTTGCTGGGATGACAGGTGTGCACCACAGCACCCAGCTCTCTTCAAGACCCCCAGTGGATGTCTGAAACTGCACATAGTACCAAACCTCATAAATACTATATTTTCCCCAATGCATACAATACCAATGATAGGTATAGGATAAATTAGGCATAGTAAATTACTAATGCAATAACTAATAATAAAGTGACCAATTATAACAATATAGGAAAAAGATGTGCAAATGGGCTCTCTCTCTCAAAATATATTACTGTACTTTTCACTTAAAGGAAGTACTCTATAGGTTCTTTTGGCACATTCAAATTGCCAGCATCACTACTCTTGCACTTGAAGGTCATTATTCAGTAAAACAAGAGTCACTTGAACACAAGCATGTGATGACTGTACAGGCGATCTGATAACAGAGACAGCTACTAATTGACTAATGGGTGGGTAGTGAATACAGCAAGAACACACTGGACAAAGGGATGATTCACATCCCCGGAGGGACAGAGGGGGGCACAGGAGAATTCATCATGCTCCTTAGAATGGCATGCAATGTAAACCTTATGAATTGTTCCTTTCTGGACTTTCCATTTAATATAATTGGATAGCAGGTGACCACAGATAAACTGAACCCATAGAGAGGAAAACTACAGATAATAGGTGACTAATGCAAAAAGAAATAGGCTCATGGCATGCCCCTTTTGTAAAACCACTAATTCTTTATACTTCCCTCTGGCTAAACCATGGGGTTTAGGTTTAGGTCAGTAGGTACAGCGCTGCTCTGTGCTCTCTGAGACCATGGGTTTGATCCCAGCATTGAAAAAATGGAAGAACATGGCAATCCACTCCCAAAACAGTCCCAAAACAACTAGCCGTTGAAAATCATATGAGTAGCAGAAAAGCACTGACACAGTGCCAGGCATGGCACAGTGTCGGGGAGTGTTTTGTTCTGTTGCACATAGGGTCGCTAAGAGTCAGACTCAACTCAACGGCACCTAACAACAACAACAACTGGATAAACCATAAAACCCTGAACTTGGCCCAAAGAGCACAGCATGATCTGGTTTACGTCCTACTCCCCAACTACCTCCCAGTCCACTCCCGTTGTTCTCCCAATCTTCTCCCAATGCTCAGTGCTCATTCCTGCCTTAGACTCCTCAGCCTGAAATCCTCTTTCTCCCATTTTTCCCTTCATGAACTCCTATCCATCCCTCAGAACAAAATGTTCCTTCTTCAGAAGGTCCTCTCTCATTCTCCTATCTAAACTAGTGTCCTTCCAATCCTATCACTGTCTCCTGTGAAGGCCTTTCCATGGCTCAAGTTTTACACTTACTTACTTAATATCTGTCTCCTTTTTCCCATCTTCTCCCTGCCATACTATTTCCTTTACCACAGTATAAGTTCCTGGCATAGTACAGACTACCAGGTAAGTATTAAAACACTTCTTCAATGACTGCTTGTATATATTTAAATAGGTGAAAAGAGTAATATCCAACCATATAAGTTATCATTAACTTTACTTTGACGAGCATCTAGTAGGTGCTCTGTTATAGTAGGCAGGATATTTCATTCATTTGGAACTTCAGTAAGCCCACTAAACCTGGCTGCAATCAGCACTAGCTGCTTAACTGAAACACTGTTGGCTAAAAGCAAGCAAATCCTAAACTTTTATCATTCAACACTTGTGCAATTAAAGACAATATTTATATGATATCTCCTCCAAGAAAATGATGATCTGAAGCTCCGCAGTATTCCAAAGAAAGTGAGATCCTCCAAACACTGGCCAACAAGCAAAAATATTACAACCTAGTCTAGTAACTAATTTTAGATTATTTAAGAGAGTTCACTTTTATAATGTGCACATGCTATGAAGTTTCAAAAGATCAAAAGAAATAAGAGAGTCAAGGTCAGAAGTTCTAAATCAGCTTCTACATTTTACTGCACATTCTAAACATTGTTACTGTGTCCATCATAATTGCTGTTCACTCTTTGCTTGCCACAGCCGCAGGTGCCTTAAAAAGTAAAACAATAACCAAAAACATTTTTCCTCTACTGTCCCTCCTTCTACCTACTCCCCTTCCCTTGCCACTACGAATCACCTAAGGTGGTCAAGGCCAGCCTGCAAGAGCCCGTTCTCGGATAAAATTCAAACTCAGTCATCTCCAAGAACTCTCCATATCTCCCTGCCGTCATGCTCTGTCCTCCAGGTCAAAGAGAAAGTAGAAAGATGCTGGATTTGGAGTGAGAAGACACAAACCTATGTTCAAGTTCAAGGCTCAC
The DNA here is from genome assembly GCA_007922755.1 of Pedetes capensis. Lineage (NCBI taxonomy): Eukaryota > Metazoa > Chordata > Mammalia > Rodentia > Pedetidae > Pedetes > Pedetes capensis. The sequence goes on along the minus strand of VMDO01014815.1, from coordinate 15,285 downwards.
TTTGACTTATTTTCTTCATCTGCAATATGGGTGTCCTACCCTCTGCCCTGCCTATGATTTATTACACTCAACTACTCTGAGAACGAACAGGAGATAACCCCTGTGAAGTTCCTTACAAATGACAGTAGGTTATATGAATAGGACATGGTCATTGTGATTTTAACTGGGAGTTACATATTTAGTGCCTCCATTGTCATGTCTTGGGCTTATTAAACTTGACTTTCCAGATTCACTCTAAGTTCTATCTCAAAGACCACGTCTCAGATTCCACCTATCGTATGCAGTAGTGCATGGCATTCACACAAGAGAACATCGTGGGTTAGTTACTGGTTGGTTTATTTGATTGGCTTTAGTTGGGGCAAAGTTTTCTGCTGTTTTTCTGGGCTTCTCATATTGATAAAGACTTTTCCTGGAAGGAACCAAACTGTTTGCCTGGCCCACGATCTTTAGGTTCTGTCTTCCTGTCTTTCTCACCAGCTGGATAGAATTCCCCGGGAAAGAAGATGATTCGGGAAAAGGCAAAGAGAACAATTTTCTAATTTAGGCTTCAAGGTTCCTTGTAAGACTGAGACAAAGAACTTAAAAGTTACTTAATAACCATAGGCCACCTCTGTCTGCCACTCCTCAACAACTCAGTCTGAGATCCTACTAAGACTAAAGCACCCCGTTAGAGCAGTAGTACTAAATGACGGGGTGGGGGGGGCTGAGCCACACAGTGGCTCTGCAGCAAGACGTCCAGAGAGAAAACCCTGCCTTCACATGTTCCTAACTTGGTGGCCTTGCACAAGTTACCTAGTTTTTGTCTTTTTTTCCTTATCTAAAATTGTTGTTGTTAGGTGCCGTCAAGTCGGCATCCGACTCATAGCGACCCTCCTAGGGTTTTCAATGGCTGACTATTTCGGGATTGCCTTGGGAGTGGATTGCCAGGTCCTTCTCCCATTTTTGTGGTGCTGGGAATTGAACTCAGGACCTCAGAGACTGCAGCGCAGCACTCTACCCACTGAGCTAAATCCCAGCCCCAAAGAATTTTATAAGATCTTTCTTTTTAACCGGAGTCCCTCGTGTCTTGAGAGATTCTTTAAGACCTTTGAGAAATAAGTCATGTTTACTTAATGCTTGTCCCATAATAGCGTCGCTTTTCTCTTACATATAGGATAACAATAAAAACCACCTCCTATGGTTCTCATCAGGATGAAATCAGTTAATACATGTAAATGCCTTTAGCCTTTAGTACCTAAGGTAATAATAAATATTCGAGATCTAGGTCCTTGTAGGAAAACAAGACCCACGGAAGCAAAGTGACCTCTATCAAGGAGCCATAAAGAAGTAGAAATCAGGGTTTGAACCCAGGTCTCCAGGTCCTGGTCTATTTTCTATGAAGTCTTCTTGCAGATATTTCACACAAGTAACACTGTGAAGGACCCAACATGCTGCCACCTGATAAGCAGGGCAAAAACGTACCCACCTTTCTTTCTGCCTGGACCTACCCTGGATAGCAACCCTTCCCAACTAGTGAGACCTCAGGTTGCCCTACTGGGTTGGCCTCCATCCCGCTCAGGACACACCTGGGGGTCTTCATCTACTGTTGGCTCCCATATCAATCTCATAGTAAGGAATGCAAGCCTTACTTCTTCATTGCCTTACTGTAAGGGGTAAATGAGATAATGCCAGGAAAACACCTAGCAGAGTATCTGCCATAAAGTACATAGCCCATAGATGTTATCTATTAAAAAAAAAAAAAAAGAGGAGGAGGAGTAAAACCCTGCGGCGCCTGCTTTCCCAAAGCTGACACACATTCCAACCCCAAATGCCAACACAGGCAAATGGAGATCTGTGGAAGAACAGAGGGATGCCCTGTCTGTAAGGATTATAGCAAAGGGCAGAATTCACCACAGACAGAAGGGTCCTGTGGTCACCTTTCAAAGAAGACAAGGAAGAGGAGGGCAAGGAGGAGAGAGAAGAAGAACCACCTTAGTTGGGGCTTTGCTAGCAAACCCATGCTTCAGCACATTGGATCTTTCATATCTTAATATTTCTGAACAAAACAAAGACTGCTTCTATCCCCCACCCCCCCACCCCCACTTATTCTCCTCTGAAAACACATGGCTTGGCTGCTTTCATCAAAGGCTCTATTTAGGCACCACTGGCTCAGACACAAGTTCAGTTCAACCAGAGCCCACTGGTCTCCTTAGAATACTCACAAACTGCTTTTTTCAGCACCCCCTTCTCCTCCCTGTGTCAACATTCACCATTTCTGGTTCTGAAGTGATAAACTCAATGTCTGCACTGGAGAAGGAAGGAACCTGGTGAGAAAGAAAGAAAAGCAGCACCAGACTGTGAGCAGCCCCCTGTTACCCTGCGCAGCCTGTCCTCAGAGCTCAGCTCTGGGCCGGGCCCAGGTGGCCTGACTATCAATACAGGCAGAATGAACCCAGCTCTCTCCAAGTTCACCACCCAGGTAAAAAGTTCAAGCACAAAATCAATGCCACTCTCTTCACTAAGGGCCATACTTTTAGAAAGAAGGCAGGTGCTCAGGAAAATACTTGCTTCCTGTTTACAAGGACGGGTATTTGCAAGAAGTCTAGGAACGGCAACGAGGCGTTGGGGGGGGTGGGGCGGGGAGGACTAGGAGTAACTCCAACAATTCTAAACCAATGGTTATGCAAATCGCTTAAGCAAATATATGGAAAGGGAAAGGGAAGGTTTCTGGTCTGGTTTTCCTCGCCTGCCTGCCTCACTCTCTTCCGAAGGTAAAGAAAAACATAGAAAACGACAGCTTGGGCGAACCACAAATCTGCTCTCCAGGACAACCATAAGGAACACTGCACCCTACGCCCGCCACCAAGCCAGGGACCTGGGGTCATTCAGGCGAGTGGAAGTAGTTTATTGCAGTCCTCTGCACCTTGCCAAGGTCCGCTCGAGTTAAACTATCAGCTCATCTCCCCAGCCAAGAGGCCGGAGTCGGGGAGGGGGCACCAAGGACGCCAAAGATGCTCCTTTCCCAAATCGGACGAAGAGGGACAGGCGATGGCTTGGGGGGTGGGGGGCTCGCAGGCTCTGCAATGCGAAAGGCTCCAGGCTTGGCTCGCCGCGGCCCCTGCCGGCAGGTCTGGCTCGCTCGCCAATCCAGGCGCCTCCGGAGGTCAGACAGCCACCTAGAGGGACGTGGGAAATAGTAGTTCCTGACCCCGCGGAAGCCACTCGCACACCACCAACTGATCTCAAACCCGGGGAGTCTGCGGGTGACTCCACGCCGGCCCTGCAAGCCCCAAGCGGCCCCCACCCAGGGCTCATTCCCAGTCCCTGGACGCAGCGCCACACCAGGGTAATGGCCCTGGGAGACCTCTTCCCTGCCACTGTCGCGGGGCACCTCGCCCCGCTGCAGGGCAAAGGGGAGGAGAAACCTGGCAGGGAAGAGGGCGGAGCAGGCAGCCGGGGAAGCACTTACATTTGCCAGGAAAGCGCCTCCTCTCGAGCAAGCGAAGGAAGGGCTCCCCGGCGAAGGAACCGCCCCGGGGATGCCCCTACGCCAGGTGGCCCCTCTCCGGGCTCATCCCTTCTCCCGCCTCCAGTAGGTCCTCCGCCCCACCCCATGCCCCGAAAGCGGATCCTCGATACCTTCCTTCCCCCTGGCTTTCAAAGGGACCCACACGCCGTCTCTGCTGCCCGTGGCTCGAGCAACAGGCAGAGCCTTAGGGCTCCAGCGACGACGGCTGGCTCGGGGACTGGAGGATGGAGGACGCCCGGCAGGACGCAAAGTCCCTTACGGACATAACCTGTGAGGTCGTGCGCGCGCGCCCTGAACCACGGGGACTGGAGCAGCGGAAGGTGGGGAAGGTGCAGGAAAGTTGAGGGGACACCACGGAAAAGTCTCAGGAGCGCGCGGGGAGTTGGGGACGCCAAGCAGGTACCTGCAAGAGTCCAGGCGCGTCCTGCTCGCTCGGCGCCGCCACGCCGCCAGCGCGCGCTGCAGGGATCGGGCCTCGCGGTGCGGCCCTGTGCCCACCGCCGCCGCGGGGGCGAGGAGAGCCGGGTGGCCAGTGTGGGTCGGTCAGTGGATGGGTCCCGCCCGGCTGGAGCGCGGTGCCCCAGGGAGGCTGGCGCGGTGGGGCGGGGCCCGCCGCTCAGTCACCACCCCTTTAGTCTTGGCTCCGCCCTCCGCCTGTGGTCCGACTCCGGGCCAAGGATTCCCAGGCCGAAGTCGCAGCGCCCTGGCGCAGGCACATGGGACCTGCTGGAGGTCAGACTGCGAGACAGACAGACGGAGGGTTGGACTGAAACTGAGCCAGGCTGGACGCGCGCCCCTGCCCAGGCCTAAGTGCAGAGTCACCCCTAGGGAGCGGACCCCGTCCCAGTGGGAGCAAGAGCGCACCCCGCGCCTCCCATCGCGTCCCCACCTGCTTGCCCGCCCAGGCTGAACGCCCCGCGGGAGAAACGCGACCTCCCCCTCGGCTCCGGGGAAAGTCGCGGCTCAAGCAACACTTTGCAAATTTGCCAGGATTTTCTCAGGAAGTCGCAAGGCCCCAACTTGTTTTAAAACAAAGTGCAAAGGAGGAAACAGCACCGGGTCTGCCAGGGTTTGCCACCACCCGCTGCCTGAAGACTCAGGCACAGCGCTGAACAAGATGGTTTGTTCCGTTACTCGACTTACCGAGGCAGAAGAGATGGCTGGGCAGATGCACCAAGCATATGCACCTCTTACTTAGGAGCGGAATAAATCAAGTCCTCTTTCCGAAGGAGGGAATGGGAGAGGGAGACACCTGCGCCCAGGCTGATGAACAAACAAGGACCTCAGTGAGGGCAGCCTGTGGTCCAGAAGGCTTCGCTGGCCCCTGCACTGAACAGGAACCCTCAGCCAACAGCCCGGAAGAGAAATGGGAAGCTTGGGGACCCCTCCCTCGCCATCCCCCTCCCGCCCCCAAACTGCAGATTTTTAAGTCGTGCAGACATGCTATCATTTCTCAGAGCCAGCTGCTCTGAGCTGTAGGCTCCCAGTGTTCCCTGGGTTCCCACACGACATCGCCCGCTGTGCCACCTGCCCCTACCATAGCACCTGCTGACCACGACCTCGGACAACCGCCTAGCAAGACCACACATAATTAAGTACGGGGGCAAAGGAATGTGTACAAAAGACACTTGGAAGTATCCTATGGTGTCTGTGGGTTTTCTAATTGTTCTTTGTTCAATCAAATCCCATGCTGGGAGTCAGAGAAAAGGGAGCAATGCTTACATATGTATACGCTAGGCTTCACAGAGTAGACAATCAAAGCATAGTAGCAAAGAGTAGCAACCAAAGAGTAGCAAAGAGTAAAAATCAAAGCATAAGGCCGTCTGCCTTTAGAGGCCTGGGGACCACTGGACTCCAGCATTTTCATTTGCTTACTTTGCAGCACTAGGGATTGAACCCAGACCTTGCACATTCTAGGGAAGTGATTGACCACTGAATTATATCCCCAGCCCTTGGACTCTAGCATTTTTATCTGGTTCATGGAAGGCAAGGTAGAGGTGCAGACGGCTGCAGACCACATTTTTTGGACCCTCTGTCCACAATATAGTTCTTTGATTCCCCCGGGCCTACCCTGAAAGAAGATCCAAAGCACTTGTCTACACTGCTGTTTTTTAAGTGGCCGAGGAAGGTAATTTTCATATACAATTCATCATCATTACCCTAAGATCTAAATCTATTCCAAAAATGTTTACATTTTATCAACATCTTGGAAGAATGCTCCCAGATCTCTCCCAGTAGCTAGCTACTTAATCATTTCAAAATCACTTAGTTTGTCCCAAAAGTCCAATGTTGTTTCCTTGAGAAGAACATCGGGTCAGAATGTGTCAGCCCTGCAGAAGGCACCTGCAGTGCAGGACAGTCAGCAGTGAGTCCTCTTGCAGTGTGGGTGGCATGTGTGAACAGTAGGGAAGACACACAGAGGCAGTCAGCAGGGGCCCCTGTGGCATCTGAGGGAGCTGAGCACGGCAAGGGTGAGCCTCACTGGCCAGACATGCACGGAACACAGTTGCCAGAAGCTCTGCCCTTCTCACCCCACTATGAGGAGCCACCCAGTCTTTCACCCTTGGTTTTGTCACCTATAAGGAAAGTCCCTAACTTCCAAGGTGATCGATTTGTGTGAAACAAGTGAAATAATAAACAAGAAAGCATGTCTGCTCCCTGCAAGTTCCTTCCTGACCATTGAATACAACTGAACGGAAGTGGTGGATTCGTTTGTGTGCATACATATACACACTCACATATCTGCACACACTCACACACATTCACCCCTCAGTCTCCATTACTCTGGGGCACTCTCTGAGCTCAGACCTATCTAATTGCCTCTGCCTCCTCCCACCCACCTCCTACCCGACCCAAGTGTCTTTATGCTGCAAGATATGACATCTTCTCCCCTCCTAACTGGTCATGCCCATAGGAACACATCTAGATGAGCCACACGCTGACCTGTAAAGATAAATCATTAGCAAGTAAGAGGATCCTTTCCTCCCTAGTTTCAAAGAGGATGCTCACAGGCAGTGGGGACATCCCAAGCCACAGTGGGAAGCATTCAATCTGTCTTCCAGGCCTCCAGGTCCGCCTTGTTCTGATCACTAACCCGCTCCTGCGGTTTCTTTCTCTTACCCACCTACCATATAGTCACTGATAACTCTGCTCACCCAAACCTATCCTTGACCATTCTTTCTCACCAAAATCTAAATGATGGAAAACTAGCTGGCACAGGAAGTGCTAATTTGTCTCTTAAAAATTGGGACAGGCCAGAGGTGGAAATTTCCAGCAGGAAGGTGAAGAGATAGGGGGTATATTGGTGATAATGGTCAACATTTCTTGGCTTGGTGCCTCTTAATCTCCACTCTTTCCCAGCAGCCAGAATGTCACTCCAGCTCATCTAAACATGTGAAACACCAACAATTCCCCAAACCCACTGGGCTTTTTAGGTTTACTGCATTCACCGTGGGCTTCCTCTGCCTATAGTACCAGTCCCATCCTCCAAGCCCTTCTTTGCTCAATAAATGACTCAACCAAGTTCATAATCAGAACCCTCTGGGAAATCCCCTCTCCTATCACAGGTCATGTACCTCCTCTCCACATGCTATGCTTAACCTCTTGCAGAGCACCTGACACATTGTTTTTTAACTCTTTATCTCCCACTAATGAGCTCCTTGAAAAGTGCATTTCTGGAAACTTCTGTAGGATCTGCATGTTTGTGCAGTGAATGACTGAAGGCTCTGTCATGGGGGCTGTTCAGTTCCACCTGCTCTGGGTGGGCGCTCAAATGCTTCATTTCTGAGCAGCCTTTTGCCAGGTAAAAAGAAAACATACGAACCATCACATCTCTTTCTTTGTTCAGATGCCAGGAAGCTCAGGACTAAATTTATATAAATTAAATTTAGTTCTTAATTAGCTACAGTCTGCAGCCATGGCACCCTGGCATTGGATTCTGCCTGATCGCAAAAGCTAAGCAGGGTCAACCTGGTTAGTCCTTGGATGGGAGACCACCTGAGAATACCAGGTGCTGCAGGCTAAGGAGAAGGACCTGGCAACCCACTCCCAAAACAATCAGCCATTGAAAACCCTATGAATAGCAGGGAAGTACTGACCATAGTGCTGGGCATGGCACAGTTTCAGGGAGTGTTTCGTGTGTTGTACATGGGGTCGCTGAGTCGGACCTGACTCAACAGCACCTGACAAGGACAACAACAAATTAGCTAGAATTCAAGATTGGCTCAATAATAATCATGATTTTTTTCACAAGACTATGCTATGTTTACTGCCCTACAGTATTTATTTTAACTGAACATATCTGAAATCTTTACAGTCTTGAAGTCTGAAGAGTTGAATGCCAATTCACCTCTGCCCCTGGTGAGCTCAGCGGTATTTCCTCCCTGGCTTTCTGTTTGGGTTTGGACCGTATGATCCTTAAGGTCCTTGCCAGCTCTAAAAGCTTTGTATTTCTATAGATAAATGGAAACCATTTATAAATTATTAAAGAAAGAATCCTGTGACAGAATATGGCCTAAGCCTCCAGGCACAAAGGAATGCTCTCGCCCTCTGAGACCCAGGAGGGTCACCCAAGGTGAGTCCCCTGGAATGCTTGTGCCTGGAGTATGGGCAACCATATTCCATTCCCTGTGGATGCTTAGTACACACATTAGCTGAGAAGTCAGGCCATGAAAATACTCCCAAGAGATGGCCATCCAGATGGCTCAGAATCTGGCCACAACTTGACTCTTCACACTCCTCTGTCTGCCTCATTCACGCCCCCTCTTTCCCTCCCTTCAGCAATCCCCTTACACTCGACCTTGACAGATCTGACCCATGTTTCCCTTGAGCTTACTGCACGCTGCCTCACGCGTGGCCCGGCCTATGTGCTACTCATCATGGCTTCCCTCTGCACCTGGAAAACGCCTACGTCACCCGCAATATCAAGCCCAATATCACCCATTCTGCGAGGCTTTCTCTCACTGACAAGCCACAGTTAGTTCCTTCCTCTGGTACTTTGGTACTCTGTACAAGGCTCTATTTAAGGTTATGCTCCTGTGTTAATACTCATCACCTGCTCGAACTGAGTCTCCTGTATTAAACTGTGAGCTCCTTGAGAGAAGGAACCATGGAGTATTCTTCAGCTGTATACCTTCAAAATTCATTATGGATGCTCAGCAGATTCAATAACAATGCACAGGAAGATGACTGGATGATTAGATGCATTGACAGATGGGTGGATGAGTATCTGGGGTGATGGATGGATGGATGGACTAAGTTCCTGAGACTACAGGGCAGATGCAGAAAAGCAAACTACAAGGAATCAAAGACCAGAGATGTCACCCTCCTGGTTTTTCCCTTCAGGGACTTCTGCATCTCTTTAGTAACCCTTCATTTGTGTGATGGAATTTAGTACCTAGGCTTTATTTCCAACTAGAAGATTGATGGGTCTTTTCATGGCACAGACTTCTCAACATACCCCATGGGCTTTTCTGCTTTCTCAATAATCATGTCTCCGTTTGTTCCCTGATCCTAGGGTGACCAACTTTTCCCAGTTCGGCTGGAGCTATTCCAGTTTTAAAACTGAAAGGGCAGCATCCCAAGAACACCCTTGGTCCAGGGGAAACTAGGACAGCTGGCAACCTTCCATCTCTATTACTGCTGAGGATAAAATCTTCACATTCCAGCTTCCCATGAGCTTGGGGAGGGCATATGACATAGTTCCAATTGGACATTGGTGGAAGTGGCTTATTCAGCCTCCAGAAAGTGTCCTCAGAGGAAGCAGGCATGTCCCACCCCTCTGCTTTTGCCTTCATGCTCACTGGAGGACAGAAAGGACAGCTGGATCTGGACTAGACATCTGAACCCAAAAGTAGAAGCCACAGGATAAGGATGGCAGAGCAGATAGATAGAAGGGGGCTGGGTGACTCCACTAGCCCTGGTGCTATGGTTTGAATATAAGATTCCCCCATAGGTTCATGTGCTAAAAGCTTGATCCCCAGCTGGTGGCCCTATTTTGGGTGGTTCTAGAAATTTTTAAGGGTGGGGCCTAGCTGGAGGAAGCAGGTCATGAGGGAACAGGGTTGTCCATAGGGGCTCTATCTTGTCCCAGGCCCCTCTCTGTTGCTCCATTGTTTCCTGTCCAACATGATGTGAGCTGATCCTCAATGTCCAGCTCCCCCCAGCCACCATAATGAAGCCTCTGAAAGCATGAGCAAAATAAATCCTTCCTTCTTAAGTTATTTATGGTAGGTGGTTTGTCATAGTAACCCAAAAGTAACTAACACGCCTGGCCTTCCTCCATTCATATGAGGGAATAAACTTATATCTCATTTAAACCATTGCTATTTGATGTTTTCTGTCACCCACAGCTGAACTTCATCTAAAGGAGAGAGTTCCTACCTGCTAAGGTATGGGGCTATGGACATGGCCTTTTGACCTGGATACTGGCTCTTGAAGCCCACTCCCCCACATGGTCCCCAGCTTCTTGGATTCCAAAATATCTGGTGTTGCTAGAATCAATGCCTCTAGGGCAGGGCCATCCCTTAGCCCTGCCTGCAAGAACCAGCAAACTTATTCCCTGCTCTATGGAGGTATTAAGAACAACAGGTCTGGTGTGACCCCAGGTCAGGGAAGAGTAGGAAATCCAAGTGCCCAGCACCAAGATGTGAAGGGTCCTCAGAATGCTGCAGTGGTGTCCCCGTTTCCTCCTAACACAGAAGCTCAAGTCATCCTGCATGTCTCCAAAAAGCCCATGTCAAACTGCAATAACCATACAAGGAGAGCCGCCTCCAGCCTTGCTTGGTTTTACCAGGGAGGAAAGTGCCCTGATTCCCTGAAGAAAAGAAAAGGGTCATGGAAGCCTTTGGAACCAGGCCATCTCAATACAGTCCTGGAGATGCCCATCACTCCTGCCTGAACATGGTCCTCAAGCAGAGGTATGGGCTGAGGTCAGGACAGAGGCCTTCCTGGGGGAAGCAAGAGAGGCCAAGGCCACAGGATCAGCACAGGGGCAGCCAGAGCTCCATGACCACAATGCTCGTTCCTTAGAGTAAGAAAAATCTTTATACTATTTCTCGGAATGTCTCTCTGTTCTACATATTTTGTCTATTGTCAAAATCTTAAAATCTCTTTTGGACAAACTTTACTTTTTTTTTCTAGTCCTGAGGATGGAACCCAGAGCCTTGCACATGCCACACAAGTGCTTCACTATTGAAGCTATATCCCCAGCACCACCACCCCCGAAATAAATCATAATTTCTTAGCACAATATGAGGAAGAAATTCTGCCACATGAAGATTTGGTGGAAGAAGGAATTCAAGATCTTTATGGCAGCAAGCACCCTGCTATCTGCAGGCAGTAAGTAACTGGCAGGTCATTCCACACTTCTATGCCCATCCCACCCTCTACAGGCAGCCATCCTGGTGTGCTATTGATAGTCTTTGGTTTCCATGTGCCCTTGTCAAATGCCTATGGCTATCCATATGCATATATTTTTAATTTATGTAAATGGTGATTTGTCCTTTAGCTCCATCTTCTCTTGGGTTCCATTCAACATGGCATGGTGGATTTTGCCCCATCTCAATTTCTCTGTGTGCATCTGGTTTTCTACATTACTATGGGCAATCACCCACATGCTGCCCCTCTGTTCCCCAGTGGTGGATGTGTCAGATGCCTGCATTCCCATCACCACAAGCCACACTGGAATGAACATCCTTGTATGTGTCACCTTATAGACCTGTGGAGAACTTGAGGGGTAAGTATACCCAGCAGCAGGACTGCTGATCACACAGTAAGGATATGGCTGATATGGAAATATTCAAATGTTTCCATATTGGTTGGTAAATACCCATGTGCTCAAGCTCCCTGCCCCAACCCTTTCACCAGGACCCTCCTGACTTTTCCACCATCCAGCAACTAAAAGTTCAGTTCAACTAAAAGTTCTAGACCAGCTAGAACTGATGGTCTTTCCGGCAGTTGTTAAATATTTTATCACTTGTGGACATGTACCTTCTTAATAGGATTGTCTCCATCCTTACTTCTCCACAGAGAAACCAAAACCAAATACTTGCCTGAAGAGTTCACTCTAGTCTCCTGTCTTACCTTTAAGGAATTCTCAGAGCCACAGAACCCCACAGATATTCCAGTGTGCATGACCAAGGTTACAGCTTACTCCCATCCTGCCCAGAGAGGTGTGGGAGACAGCAAGCGGGGGTGTCTCTTCTGATTGGGACCAACACGAGTGGCAGGTGTCCTGACAGATAAAGGGCATGGGATTTAGCACCTTGAGTTTTGACTTAGCTCTGTCCCTCTCTAGTTCTATGACTTTGAACCTATCTCTCTCTCTCTCTCTCTCTCTCTCTCTCTCTCTCTCTCTCTCTCTCTCTCTCTCTCTCTCTCTCTCTCTCTCCCTCCTTCACTCTCATTTGCAAGATGCTGCCCCAAAGAGTTGAAAAGGGGTTCACATAAACAGTGTTATGTTACAGAGCAACATAGAGGAAAGGAAACCTCTTTGATGTCAAATCTTCATCCTGAGAACTATCTCACATTGGCCTTAAGTGTGTCTCAGTTCCTCCCACATACAATGGACAATGATACTATACTGTAAGGTCTGGAAGTTCCTGTGCTGTGTTGACATCATTGAGCCTCATAGGACCCCAAAGGCTTAGCTGTGAGATACTCTGTTCTCACCAGCTCTGCCCCCGCAAGCAGCAGGAAAGGCTCCCCACCTGGCCAGGTCCCCTCTCAGCTGAACTAGCTGCACCTCACCTCCACAACCCCATGGGTTTCACCACAATACCAGCCTACAGAACTATTCAAAAAGCTGATCACAAGCCAGGCGCAGTGGCGCGCACCTGTAATCCAAGTGTCTTGGGAGGTGGAGGTGGTAGGATCGCAAGTTCAAGACCAGAGGCAGTCTGCACAACTTAGTGAGACCCTATCTCAAAAAGTAAAAAAAATGGCCTGGGGGTGTAGCTCAGTGGTCCAGCACTTGCAAAGGATGCAGGCGTGAGGCCCTGGGTTCAACCCCCAGTACTGCAAAAAAAAAAAAACAAAAAAAGGCTGATCACATTTCCTCAAGGGTGACAGAGCATCCTACCTTCCTGTCACTACAAAGCCTGCCTTCACAGTCCCTGCTGATTCTTTCTGTTCCTGGTGCCACCCAATGTTTGCCTGCAGAGCGTGTAGCCTCCTCCTCCCCAGGATGTGAGCACATGTGACTAACAAACAGTTGTCGGTGTCATAACATCCAGGGCCCGGGTTCCTGTGTTCAGCCATCTCATAGCACACTATTCAGGGCAGGGGCCCTCCTTTACCATGAGTGAGTAGGAGATGACCAGAACAGATGCCTCTTCCAAGAGTTGTAGAATTCAATGAAAGGCTACCTGTGAAACACCGAACATTGAAAGAAGCCCCTGCAAACAAAAAGGAAAGCAAAGGAGACCTGGGCTATGGGCTGGAGGCTGGTGACAGCCAGAGGGGGAGGCTGTGCTGGAACCTGGGTGGCAGTCTACCAGGAGCCTGCTAAAAGCCTATCTCCAACTAATGTCATGTTTTCCTATCCAAATGGGAAGAAAAGATAGAAAAATGATTTCTCTGTGTACAATGAGAAATGGTGTTATTCATAACTGAAATGATGACTGCTCCGACAGGCTACATTCCTGCACTCCTAGGATGTGAATTATGAAGCCATAATATAATGACTGCTTTCCTCTCCAAGTCCCCAGGAACCTGAAGAAAATGCAAGTCTCTGGAATTCCAGGCACCTACTGTGTGATAAGGGGCTGGGATTTAGCTCAGTTGGTAGAGTGCTGCTCAGCAGTCTCTGAGGTCCAGGGTTCGATTCCTAGCACCACAAAAATGGGAAAAGGACGTGGCAATCCACTCCTGAGGCAGTCCCAAAACAGCCCATTGAAAACCCTATGAGGGTTGCTATGAGTTGGACATGACTTGATGGCACCTAACAACAACAACTGTGTGATAACTACCCAGGGGCCAGATGGCAGTAGACTGACTCCATCCTCAATTCTAATATTAATTTCTATAAGTCACCTCATGTCCCTTTGGTCCAGTTTTCTGACTGGTAAAATGGGGGTTTTAAACTTGCTAATACACCAAGATACCAAGCTAAACAAGGAGTTGAAGAGACGGGATCAAAAAGACTAGCAACAGGTTCTCCCTGAAAGAGCTCCTGATACCACCTGCCTTCTTCACCAGGCCAGGTGCTCAGATCACCTTGCAGAATTACAGAGTTGAGAGATAAAAGCACCATGTGATGTGACAGGAACTGCCACTTGTCACTCAATTTCCATTCTCTCCATCTATCTTAGTAACAGAACTCCAGAGTATATGGGGCAGTAATGTGCCTAATTAAACATATTACATTGATTTCCTAGCCTGTCTTGCAACTACTGTGGCCATGTCACCTTTAAGAGTCAGATGTAAACCCACGTCTTCTGTGATGCTCCCAAGGAGTCTCATTAAAAAGAGGAGCTATACTCAACAACAACATATTCTTTTCCCTACCTTCCCCCTAGTACCTGCATAGACAGTGGATAAGATAACTAGAGGTCCAGCAGCCATTTTGGGCCATGAGAACAAAGAGTGCATTCTAGGGACAGCGGAGTATGAGCTAAAGGAATCTGAGGTCCTTCTTCCTTCATGGAGCTATTATGCCAATGCTGCACATTGTCCATTACTATACTACTTTTATTTACCTACTTATTTATTTATTCATTCATTTATTTAAACAAGGTCTTGCTATATAGCTCAAGCTGCGTCAAACTTGTGACCCTCCTGCCTCAGCCTCCCAAGTACTGGGATTACAGGTGTACACCACCACATTCAGCTCCTGCACTGCTTTTTATCTGAGAAATAAACAGCTAACATATTTGTGAGCCTCTGTGTGGTGCACCCATGGATTAGTGCAATTGATCCCAATCTCAATTGATACAACTAATATTTAATATTAATAAGTATAGTCATTAGCACTATTTTATTTAGCTTCTAAAGAACTCATAAGATTTTTTTTCAAACCTAAGAGTCCAAGAATGTTTTTAAGTTCTGGAATGCCAAGTGGTATGGTGGTGCTGAGGAGTGAAGATACTTTCAAAACTACCTTTGGGAGATCCAAATCAATGAATTGACTCAGGCTATTTTATGACTGAGAAGTCTGGAAAGTTCCATCATCTTCTGAAATAGCAAGTAAATTCCTAGAACAGTAGTGGACTTGGGCCCACATGTACCCTCATTAACGCACATACAGAGGTATTCCTCAACTCACAGTGGAGTCACGTTTTGATAAAATCATCACAGGCTGAATCTATTATAACACAAAAGTGCATTTAATACACCTAAATCTACTGAACAGGTCTGCAGCCATACCACACTGGAGTCCAATCTCACCAGATCTCAGAAGCTCAGCAGGGTTGGGCCTGATTAGTACTTAGGTAGGAGACTACCTGGGAATACCAGGTGGTATACCTTTGGGAGCAGGACCCTGCAGCCCACTTGCAAAACAATCAACCACTGAAAACCCTATGAATAGCAGAGAAGCACTGACAATAGAGCCAGACATGGCACGGTGTCAGGTAGTGTTTTGTTGTTGTTGTTGTTGTTAGGTGCCGTCGAGTCGGTATCCAACTCATAGCGACCCTCTGTACAACAGGGGAAACACTATTGTCAGTGCTTCTCTGCTGTTCATAGGGTTTTCAATGGCAGATTGATTTTTGGGAGGGGGTTGCCAGGTCCTTCTCCCAAGCCTACAGCTTCTGGTGTTCCCAGGTGGTCTCCCATCC
>VMDO01014814.1:29769-53383 GCA_007922755.1 Pedetes capensis | reverse complement strand
TGCCTCTGGTCTCGAACTTGCGATCCTCCTGCCTCTGCCTCCTGAGCCACTGGGATTACAGGCGTGCGCCACCGCACCCAACAGCCAGTGTCTTTTAAAGGAAAAACTTGGGAATGCCTTTGATGGGGTTGGGCTGGGCAGAGGCTCAGTATCTTGCAGTCCACACCTCTGCTACTGGTAAAACTGGCCCTGATAGGCATTTGTGTTCATCTCCTGAATTTGAAAAAGTCCTGGGCAGCAGCCCAAGCTGACCTTCTCCAAGGCTTTGATAACTGCCCAACACTTCACAGGATAGAATCTGACCTTTTAAAGCGTGGAGTTCAAGGCTACTGAGGAGGTCTTAATTATGAATTAGGGAAGTTATTTTCACTTCCAATCTAAGCAGTGAAGGCCCAGAGGCCAATGTATTTACGTTCTTCTTCTTTTTAAAAATGCTACAGACCTCCCTGAAACTTTAATCAAAATACAGAATAGCCAGAGGTCTTGCTGAAATGCAGCTTCTGATTCAGGGAGTGTGGGAGACGCCTGGGAATTGGCGTTCCTAACAAGCTCTCCTGTGATTCTGCTGCTCCTGCTGCTGGCCCACGGACCTCACTCCCAACAGCAAGGATCTGTACATTTCTCTCTCCCTTCCTTCCTTCCTTCCTTCCTTCCTTCCTTCCTTCCTTTCTTTCTTTCTTTCTTTTGTGGTACTGGGGTTTGAACGTAGGGCCTCGCGCTTGCATGCTTTGCAAGTGCTGGACCACTGAGCTGTACCCTCAGCCCATTTTTTTTTTTTTTACTTTTTTGAGACAGGGTCTCACTAAGTTATGTAGACTGCTGCTGGTCTCCAACTTGCAATCCTCCTGCCTCCGCCTCCTGAGCCTCTGGGATGACAGGAGTGCGCCACCGCGCCCTGCTCAGGATCTGTACACTTCTTCATGGATTAAAGGAAGCAGCCGGAGGCATCACCTGGCTTCTCTATTGTTTTCACTGTTTCTCCTTTTTCCTTCTTCTGGTTAAAGCACAAGGTTTATCCAGTTTTAATATGTGTTGGATCTCTTGATTGTGGACCAAGGGGAGGGGTAGCCAAGGGCTGTCCTGGTTGCAGGACATCTGGAGTGTCTGGATCCAGGTGAGAAATCAGCCAGGCGTGGACTGACCTGCAGCCCCGCCCTCTCTGTAGGTTCCGTCTTCTGGCAGTTTCTTCACCTCACTCCCACTGATTGTGGGCACTGGTTTCTACATTCTGAGCTTCTTCCGTGTTCGATGACAATGCACGCTGGTCCTGTGATCTTTGCTGTTGTTTTGTTTTCAGTGTTTATGGGCAGGTGCATCACCGACGCCTCATTAGAGGGGTGTGGGGTGTGGGACTGCAGGGATAAAGATCTTCACACTTAAGCAAAGGTCAGCAGACCACATCTCTCCTTAAGGTCCCTGTAGGCTGCTTGGGATATAAATTATGGTGATGGGAAGAGGAGGAGAATAGAATGATCAAATGTTGCTTTGGGAGAAAGGAGTATTGACTGAAGTGCGTTTGAATAAACAACCAGCAGTGAGCTGGGCTTGTAGACTTTCTCAACACAATGTCTCCCAGGGGACAGGACTTACAATAAATAACTCAAGATAATGAAGCTTGGCTCTTTTCTCTCTTTCCTCTATTGTTCTAAAACTCAAGGTGCCTTGATGATAACAGAGGGTGATTTTCTAGGAACAAGTTCCAGAGCATTCCTCACGCCAAACCTGGGTTGGTGCCCACCTCTGACGGGTCTCCATGGCCCCCTGTGCTCTTTTAAGACAGCATCCTCTGAGCTGTCTGTCCCTGTCACTCATCTGTCCCCATCTGTGGCTGACCTACTCATCCTTCACAGCTCGGAGTCCTCGACCGCCCTTCGCCGCCCCTTCCTAGGCACACCTGAAGCTCTTCTCTCGCCAGTCTCCAGCTTCTGCTTCGGAGCTCTTTCAAGCTTGCATTTGGGATTTGTCTTTTCCCGCCTCTTCACCCTTCTTTCAGCTCTGCCCCACCCCCAACACCCCCAGCACCCAGCCAAGGACTTAGTAAAGAGAAGCCTTCAGTTGAAGTTGAATCCGTCCCTCTCACAATCAGATGACTGTACTGTCTGAAAGTCCCCCGGTATGTCTCAGTGGGCCCAGGCACAGGGGCTGGGTGTGCGTGGGGGTGGGTCTGTGCAGGGACCGGTGCTTCCTCTGGTCTGAGCAAAACCCTGTCACACTTCTTGCGCTTTCCCTGGTGATGAGCTCTAGGCTCTGTCAAAGCAGAGAAGGCCAGCCCAAGGAAAGCCGCGCTCACGGCCCCTCACTCTTCCTTAACTGTGCAGACTCTTGTCCCTCCGCTCAGCCCACCCAGAGTCCACCCAACTATCACCTCACATCCCCCTCTGAGGGAGTGGTTCCCCCTCTGTGCCAGCAGGTCCTGCCTTCCTCAGAGCCCCAGAACCCCCAGACCCGGAATCACAGAGCCCAGAAATTCCTTCCTTCTAAACGTTTGCTCCATATCTAATTCTGCTTCCCTACAGTAAGGGCGCTGAGGAGAGGAATCCAAACACCGTGCGGTCCCCAGGCTCTCCACACGGTGAAGGCTCGGGGTCTGAGGGTGGCTGGGCTGGCGACAACTAGAACCTATGATTCTCAGATTCGAGGACTCTGGGATTCTAAGGGGTTTCAGGGCAAAGTTTCAGAGATTCCACTGCTGTGAGAGCCACAGTTCCAAATCCCTGTGATTCCACTGTCATCGGCCTCGGGCTCTTGAAGGTTCTGAGCCTTCGTGAAGTCCTAAGCTTCGCAGGACAGGATCGCTCTCGAACACTGGCGTCTGGGGATTTGTTGCCCCATGACTGAGACCTGGACAGGATCCGGGTGGCGGCGGTGCCGGACTCAGCTAGACTAGAGCGTGAGCTTCCGCCCCCAGAGGCTGGAGGTGCTGCTGGATGAGCGGCTGGCCGGCAGCCTCCTCAGAGGCTCGGCTGAGCACCAGTCCGGGGGCCTTGTTTCTAGGGAGGCTCTGGGGGCCTCTGGTGACTGCTGAGGACCTCTCCTGGGTCCCTGGTTGCTCTGGTCTCTGTCTGCTCCCTGCGCCATGACTCCTTGGTGCCAGAGGCTTCCCTCTGGTGTTGGACGGAGCCTGCTGGCGAGGAGAGGGAGCACGGAAGGAGGACGTGGGTACAGGAGAGAAGTCTTGGCCCTAGAGTTCTGGGATCGCCCTACGGATGCCTGAAAATCCCAGGGAGTCTCAGGGTCTTCTCCAGAAGTGGCAACAGCACAGGTGCTCACGATGGAGCGCAGAAGGGAAAGGGGGGACGAGAGCTCAGGGGGTTGCCCGGGAGGGCCATTTGATTCTCACACTCAGGGACTGGGTGTCCCTCTCCGAGGCCACCTCCCTATCCACTTCTGAATTGCTCATGTGCTCGTCTGGCACGATTGGCTCTGCTGCTCACTACGGAGACAGCCTCACCCACGGCTGTGGCTGCTGAACCAAGGCAGAGCCCCCAGCGCTCCTCCTCCGTCCTGCAGGCCATCTGGGGCAAACTTGCGTCAGCCTCGGGGAGGCAGAGCGCTGAAGGCCACACACTGGGAAGGTGGGTGGAGACCCTCTGGACGGTTTCCTCTGCGATGGCCCTACGGTTTCAGCTCTGGAAAGAAGAGCTATGTTAAAGGAGAAGGAGAAGGAAGGGAAGGGATGGAAGCGCAAAGGGAAGAGAAGGGAGAGAGGGAATCTGCCTCCATCCATCTGCTGACAGCCCTACAGAAGACAGATACCATGACAAACAGAGGGACAGGCATAGGGGAACAGAGGCAGACTGAGAAAATCAGGAGAGGACTAAGTCAGAGATAGGGGAGCAGAGAATGACAGATGAGGGAGAGACAGAGAGAGAGGGAGAGAGAGAGGGAAAGAGAGAAAGAGAGAGAAAGAGAGAAAGAAAGAGAGAGAGGGAGGGAGAGAGAGGGAGGGAGAGAGAGAGGGAGAGAGAGAGAGGGAGAGAAAGAGACAGAGAAGAGAGAGAGAGAGAGAGAGAGAGAGAGAGAGAGAGAGGAGGGGGGGAGAGAGAGAAGAGAGAAGAGAGGAGAGAGGAGAGAGGAGAGAGGAGAGAGGACACCACCCCAAGCCCTGGGAGCCCAGGTGGCTGGAGGCAGCGTCCTCAGGGCCCCGTGCTGAATGCCCAGGCAGGAAGCCGGTCCTTACCTGAATCCTTTGTCCAGGGAGATGCACTTGGCCTGGTGCTGACAGAGGTTCACCTCAGGCACGCAGTGGTCAATCACCTCATCGCACAACTCCCCTGGTGGGTGTGGGAAAGAGAGCCCCGGCGTCAGGGAAGGTAGGGGGGAACCCCCAGGTGAGCGGGCTGGGCATACCCCACCCCTGGTCAGGAGGCCGTGGTCGTCAGGCCGTGGTGCATTCTTCCCTTGGTGCGTCCTTTCCTGCAGCCTGGCCTTGGTGTCCCGCGCAGCCGCAGTGGGGAGATCCTAGGATCCCCCGGACGCAGACATTTGCTGTTAGGTGCCGTCAAGTCGGGTCTGATGGACTGTTTCGGGATTGCTTCCAGGAATGGCTTGCCACGTCCTTCTCCAGTTTATGTAGTGCTGGGGATTGAACTCGGGTCTGCGCTAAACCCCAGCCCCCGGATGCAGACACAGCACCACGTTTTTCTGATCATCCGGGCCCTTTATGCTTATTTGTTTGTTTTGTGTTTGCTGTGGTTGTCCTACACCTAGTGATTGAGCATCTCCTGAATGGGGGGCACTCAGCCAGGGCCTGGGAGACAACAGGGACCCACGGTGTAGGGGGGAGCTCCACAAACAGGCAGGCAATTGCCACTCAGGGTTCTAAGTGCCACCGTGGGAGTAAATCACGGAGGCAGGGTGGGGACCCATGACCTCACCTGGGAGGCCAGAGGAGGCTTCCTGGGAAAGCAGAGGAGGCCTCGCAGCCTCCCTCACGTGCTGCAGATAAGGAGGCCCCTGGGGTCTTTCAGGGAAGGAAATACGAAAGGAATTTGCAGTTCTGGCCTCTGGATGCGTTGCCTTTGAAGTTCCTGGGGCTGAAGACGCCTAACAGGTCGTAAATACCCAGGGACGGCCATTCCGCATGAGCTCCGGTAAGCGCGCAGCGCATCGTCTGCAGATGCTGCAGGAACGCGGGCTGGGGTGGGGGGGGCGGAACGGCTCCTCCTGAGCAGTGCAGGAGCTTGGGGCTTTCTTTTGGGTCTCCACATCCTGCTCCGTCATCCAGGGGCAGGGTGATCTGAGAGGGGGAAACCTCCCGCCGTAGAAGCTCTGTCCAGGGTAGGGGTGGAAATAGGTGGACAGGCCACCTGGGCTGCGGCTCCCAGGGGACAGGGAGGAGGTAGGTGGCTGGCAGGAGCTGCGTGAGACACAGGCCCGGAGCCGGTTCTCTGCTGCGGTGGGACAAGCTGACCCCCACCCACCCTGAGAGCAGGCCCTCAACCGCACCTCTCTACATTTTGTCCTCAGCCCCTCAAGACCTCAGAGGCCACTGTGGTCATTAGAAGCCTCCTCCTCTTTGCAGTCCTCCAGAGAGGCCCAGGGAAGCAGAGGAGGGCCGTATAGGACATGGACATCTTCTGGGACAGAGAAACCACAAGGCTCTGCTCTCAGGGATAAAGTGCAACAAATCTGCAGTGCAGCCCGGCCATCTGCAGAAACCAGGTGGGTTCCACTGGGGCAGGAGACGTGTCTCCTCGCTCCCTCCCGTGCCCACCTGCCAGCTCTGAATTCAGTTCAAGCCCCTCCTCAGCCACAGGCCCTATTGTGAGCCGCTCTCCCCTCTCCTGGCCTGTGGCCGTACCACTGTGGCGTCCGATCAAAGCAATTTAATTTTTAGTCTACCTGAAGTCACATAGAGCAAGTAAAGCCTTTGCCTTTGATATGATAAGAGTATTGCTAACTAGATTCCACCTGCAGCCATACCACTGTGGTGTCTGATCCTATCAGATCTTGGAAGTTAATCAGGGTCGGCCTGGTTAGTACTTGGCTGGGAGACTGCCTGGGAACACCAGGTGCTGTAGGCTTGGGAGAAGGACCTGGAAACCCACTCCCAAAACAATCAGCCATTGAAAACCCTATGAATAGTAAAGAAGCACTAACAATAGTGTTTCGCCTGTTGTACAGAGCGTCACTATCAGTCTGACACTGACTTGACAGCACTTGACAACAACAACAGCTCTCTCCTGAACAGCTGCACTTGTGACATTTTCCACCACCCAGTAGATTCTTCTGGATCAATGATTTAACTCTCTAAGGTGCTCCCTCTTGTCTTAGGTAGACCACAAGCCCGTGAGGGCTGAGGGCATGCCATAGACTTGCTGTCTCTACTGGCTAGTTCACTGCTCTGCATACAGTTGGTGCATAATAAGTGTTTCCTGTTGCTACTGCAATACTCAAGCCTCTGGTCTTAGAAGGTGGGAGAGGAAGGGCATTGGAAAGATCTTCCTGCAAACTCTCCCAGTGCAAGGGCTTGTCTGGCCCCAGGGAGCCTGGTACTACCAGGGTGGGTGGTTCTCCCAGCTGGCCCTGACATAGCCCAGCGTCCCAAGGGTGTGCCTGGGAATCCCTGGTTACAGCAAAGGAACTGAGGGTCACAGGCAGTGCCTTGGCTTCCTTTTCCGCAGGCCTGAGGTCGCCTGCTGGTCCCCGCTGGTACCGTCCCAGCACCCACTCCCGTGGGCTGGGGCTTGGCAGTGCCTCCGCGGCACCACCCTCATCCTCTCCTGGCCTTTGGCTAACGTTTCCAAGACGTGTTTCTTACCACACAGTGTCTCTAGGTTTCGAACGGTGTTCCACGGTGGGGTAAGAGGGAAGCGCTGGGAAACGGCTGGGCTAAACAAATTTATACAGCTTTCTTTAGAGCAGAAAATTTCAGAAACTCTAATGTGCTACTTTGTATCAAAACCTCCAAAAGAGGGTTATTATTATATGCACTGCTTCCAAGCTTTCTTTTTCTTTTTCTTGTTTTTTCTTTTTTTTTTTCTGGTACTGGGGGTTGAACCCAGGGCTTCATGCTTCATGCTTTGCAAGTGCTGGACCACTGAGCTGCACTCCCAGCCCATTTTTTTGTTATTGTTGTTTACTTTTCTGAGACAGAGTCTCGCCAAAGTACGCAGACTGCCTCTGGTCTGGAACTTGCGTTCCTCCTGCCTCTGCCTCCCCAGCCGCTGGGATTACAGGCGTGCGCCACCACGCCCAGCTTTCCCAAGCTTTTTCACCCATGGAGGCTTTTCCTTAAAGAATTCACAGAATTCATGGAATTCCAACCTGGGATATGCCACACATGGGTGGTGTATTTAACACTCCTTTAGAAGGGTTGTTAATGTAGGAAATAAAGGAGTTGGGCTTCGGGGGTGAGTGGCTAGAAGGATGTTCCTCAGCAATCCTGCGGGGAGCCTTCCGCACTCTGGGCTAGGTGCACGGCTTCTTCTCTGGGGCCCTACAGCCGTCTGAGCTCACGCAGGTCTGTTCTCACGCTACGGAACCAGCGATCTCTACCTCCCCACGAGCTGCTCATGAGGAGGAGCGATGTCCTGCTCATTTTTGCATCCCCATCTCCTAGCTGAGTGTCTGGAAAATGTAGATTTCCAGAGATGATCGACTCCATCAGAACAAAGCACAGACACAACAGAAGTACCTTCCAGGCTCTGACGCACGGGGTTCCCAAAAGAGGCGATCGCCCGGAACTCAACGAGGGCCAGGAGGGAGAGCCTCCCAAAAACTTATTTCAAAGTGGGGAGGAGCCAAGGATTTGCTGGGAGGTGGGGCTACAGATGGGGGAGACGGATGAGCCAACAGAGAGCTCAGGGAGCCCCTCATGGTATCTTGTGGTCTTGGGCTCTTAGCTTCTGTCTACAGGGAAAAAGTGGGGGTCCCTCCTTCTTTAAGGATGCCAGTAAGAAAATGCCATTTGCATGGATGGGCTGGGAAATTCAGGTAATAGTACTGATAATGTAAAAAGAAAGTTCACTACAGAAAAAGTTTCCATCTTAAACATAATTGGGATCCAAGGATATATAGAAAAACATTACCACAAAAAGACATGCAAATGGAAGAGAGGTCTCTGGTGCGGGGGTGGGACGGGGGGAGGAAGCACACAAGACTGTGCAACGTACAACAGAACGCATACATGGAAATGTCACAATGAAACGCATGTCAGAGAGAATCACATTAAGTTGTACATTAAACATTTCCAATAGTAAAAAAAAAGAAAATGCCATTTTCCTGATGACGCACTCCACCAGAGCCCACCGTCCACCCGCACGATGCCCCCGAGACCCTCACCTGTGTAGTTAGGTGGGCACACACACGCATAGTTGTTGATTCCGTCCACACACGTGGCATTGTTCTCGCAGTCGTTGTCCTCACAGTCGTCTGGGTTGATCTCACACCGCTGTCCCTCGAAGCCCAGAGGGCAGGAGCAGCTTTGGGGGTGTGTTGGGGGGCAGAGGGAGCCAGGGGTCAGAGAATGGGGGGGGTTGGAAGGGTGGGGGGGAAGGCAGGGGGAAGGGAAGAGAATTAGTCAGGTGTCTCCTCTAGATGGAGGGAAGATACCACTTTGGACTCGTGCCCTTGGGGTCCTTGGCGGGAAGACCCTTAGGGACCTACAAGGTCACTTCCTCTAGCTGCTTGTCTGCAGGCGATATTCTGCCTCCTCTGCCCTGCTGCTGCCTGGCCCCTGGAGGCAGCTCCCCGGCAGTGCCTCTTCACCTACCACCCCCCAGTCCCCGAATTGGTTTCCTGGGTATGGTTTACATCCTTGCGGCTGCCTCCTAACTGCCCTCTCCCTGGCTCCTCTGCGAGGCACTAGTCTCTCTCTCTCTCTTTTTTTTTTGTACTGGGGGTCAAACCCAGGGCCTCGTGCCTGCATGCTCTGCAAGTGCTGGACCACTGAGCTGCACCCCCAGCCCATTTTTTCACTTTTGTGAGACAGGGTCTCGCTGAATTATGCAGACTGCCTCTGGTCTCGAACTTGCGATCCTCCTGACTCTGCTTCCCGAGCCTCTGGGATTATAGACGTGCGTTACTGCGCCCAGGTATTTATTTATTTTTATGGTGCTGGGCATGAAACCCAGGGCCCTGTGCATGCTGGTCAAGTGCTCTGCAGTTGACTCCCACCCTCAGCCCTTGGCCTTAGCTTTTTCTGTGAGCAAGCCTGGAGATGCGTCTGCATAAAGACGGAAGGCCATGTTTCTGGAGACAGTCTCGTTGCCAGCTGCCCTCGAACTTGTGAACCTCCTGCCTCAGTCCTGGGGTTATTGGCAGGTGTCACCATGCCTGGAAGGATTCAGAGCCTCTGAAGAGGTGCTTGGGTTGGACTGCGTCCTCCAAAAAAGCTAAGTTGAAGACCTAATGCCCTGTACCTCCACGGTGACCTGATCTGGAAATGGAGGCGTGGCAGATGTAATGGGTTAAGCGGAGGTCATATTGGTGGAGGGTGGGTCCTTAATCCGGTATCGTGTCCTTCTAAGAAGGCAGCTGTGTGTGACACACGTGCAGAGGGTGGCCTGTGATGGAGTGACGCAGCCGCCGGGAAGGCCCAACTGCCAGCAAACGCTGGAAGCCAGGGAGGGTGAGGAAGGACGCCCCACTCCCCACCAGCACTGGCGTAGAAAGAACCCGGGCCCACAGATTCCTGGACGTTGGACTTCTGCCCTCCAGAGCTGAGAGAGAATACATTTCGTTTGTCGTAAGCGTCCCAGTCTGTGGTCCTTTGCCAGGGCCGCTGCAGGCAATGCCTCCGGGAGGGAAGAAGGGGCACAGCCTTCTGACAGGCACCTTCCCCTCTGCCGGCTGCCTGATGCCACAGTACATTCCTCCTCCGCGGTGGCAGTGGGGACACACCCCTGTGTCAGCCCCAGCACTGGCCTCGCTGCCCTACCTGCCACCCCATTTCCCTAGACCTGTGGATCGGGGCCCTTTGCCTTCCAAACTAAGTTTCAGGAATATTTCTGGTTCTGGTGGGGGTGGAGAGGGGGTCCTGGGAGACACACACTGGCTCGCTGGGTAAGCTCCTTCCCCTCCTCCACTCCCTGTCCTGTGGCCCATGAGCCGACTTCGAGCCCTGGAGGTGTTTCCTGGCTGTCCCCCCTTTCCCCCTGGGCACCTCTGTGAGACTCTGGAGCGATTTCCTCTGCTCCTGCTCCCTGTCAATGGTGGAAGTGGCTGGTTTGCTGACTCCAGGAACTCTGTGTGAGTTTCAGCTTTCACCAGTCAGGCTTGGAGGGGCAGCCTTGCCAGGAGGACGTGTGGGCAGGCTGGGGTCCCCGGGGCAGCAGAACCAGGAGCCCAGAGTTTGATATTTTCCCCAGACCACGCAGCAGCCTCTGGCCGGGGGGCTTTTGATCATTGATCGCACGCGACCTGAGCTCCGAGACTCCAGCCTGGAGCTTGGCATCCATTGGCCTCACCCTTACTTTACTGCCCAGGGGCTGCTACCCGACCTGCTCTGCCACCAGTGCCACCTCCCTGCCACCTGCTTCCCAGGGCCGCAGGCAGGGGAGGCTGCACATCTGAAGGCACTGGGGAGGCAGGAAGCGGGAAGGGGGCTCAGGTTTGGCCAAACCCCAAGCCCACTTCTAGGACCTAGGTTAAGAAAACCAGAAATGGCTTCTGTCTTCTCTTCTCCCTGAGACCTCGATGCCAAGGAGGAGAGGGGACTAGCGGGGGTCAGAACATCCAAGGACCAGTGCCAGGACATGTGACCTGGAGCAAATCAACCTCGGGGCCTCAGTTTCCTCATCTGTTCACTGCGGACAGTGCCCACCTCTTGGTTACGGTCGTGAGAAGATTTAAAGGAGACAAGGAGCAGCTAGTCACTGCCTGGCATACAGGGAACATGCCATGGGTGTCACCTGTCATTGTTGTTATTATTTGTACCACAGAAAGGAGTGGTGGGGTTGCCAGGCTGGGCTTTTCAGCCAGCATCGCCCTCCTTCTCTGACTTCAGCCAGCACCTGCAGCCTCCTTGGGGACCTGGCTAAGAGAGAGGAGGCTGGCACCAGGATTCACCTCCCGGTCCCTAAACTTACTATATAACTCTGCACGCATGGTGTAGCCCTCTGCTGCCTCAATTTCCTCAACTGTTGTTGTTGTTAGGTGTTGTCGAGTAGGTATCCGATTCATAGCTACCCTCACAGGGTTTTCAATGGCTGACCGTTTCGGGATTGCCTTGGGAGTGGATTGCCAAGTCCTTCTCCCATTTTTGCAGTGCTGGGAATTGAACTTGGGACCTCAGAGACTGCAGTGCAAAGCTCTATCAACTGAGCTAAATCCCAGCCCTTCTTCAACTATACAACAGGGATAATAATGCTTCCCTTTTGGGTA
The DNA here is from genome assembly GCA_007922755.1 of Pedetes capensis. Taxonomy (NCBI): domain Eukaryota; kingdom Metazoa; phylum Chordata; class Mammalia; order Rodentia; family Pedetidae; genus Pedetes; species Pedetes capensis. The sequence goes on along the minus strand of VMDO01014814.1, from coordinate 42,055 downwards.
CAAACAGCCCTGACATCTTTCACAGAAAGGCCTGCCCAGGAAGCCCTCTGGGGTGAGGGAAGGCCCGGGGCTGGGCTATTACCTGAACCCATCCTTGTGGCTCTCACTCAGGTGGCAGGTGCCGCCGTGCTGACAGGGGTTCTGGATGCAGGTGTTGATTGGCACAGTGCAGTCCTTGCCCTGAGAGCAAGAGAGGGAGAAGCGCCTGGTGAGGGAGGCCTTCGACGCTGCCGTGACCCAGGAGATCCTGGGAGGTCCCAGCATCCTCTAGGGTAAAGCCAGGGAGACGGTGAGGAGGTCCCAGCACAAGCCAAGCCAGAGGGAGCCGTCGCCTCCAGTCACCCGCAGTAAGAAGGGCAGGGACACTAAGAGTCCAGGGGTTCAGATTCCAGCTTCACAGCTTCTCAGAATTCACACCTTCCCTGTCCTAAACTGCAGGGTAACGGCTGTGCACACGGGTGCACCTGGTTTCCCATTCCAGCCCGACGCCATCTTGGCTGCCTGACCTTAACCTTGCAAAAAGCCTCTTGGCCTCTGACAGGGTTGCTCTGACTATTGCGTTAGAGCTTTCATGTAAGGAAGGAGGGCACATTACGTAGCACACCTAGCACACAGTTGTTGTTGCTGTTAGGTGCCACCTAGTCGGTGTCCAACTCATAGCAACCCTACATATAACAGGAGAAACAGTATTGTCAGTGCTTCTCTGCCATTCACAGGGTTTCCAATGGCTGATTGTCTTTTGGGAGTGGGCTTCCGGGTCCTTCTTCCTAGCACACTGTGTTGTTGTTGTAGTTGGGTGCTGTCAAGTCGTATCCAACTCATAGCAACCCTCATAGGGTTTTCAATGGCAGATGGTTTCTGGATTGCCTTGGGAATGGATTGCCACATCCTTCTCCCATTTTCGCAGTGCTGGGAATCAAACTCGGGACCTCAGAGACTGCAGAGCAGCGCTCTACCAACTGAGCTAAATCCAGCCCCTAGCACACTGTAGGCCTTCTGTAAACACCAGGATGTGGGATTGCTATTAGTTTCATTGAGGTTCAAATATAACCCACAACTGGAGTAGGGCAGACTAAGGTTGAGGAGCGGCCAGTCGACCTTGGCCCCAGAGAGCCCTCCTTGGTAGGTCTGGACTGAGGCCCAGGAGTTGGTGTTTACTCTAAAGTTCTGCAGGCAAGTCCAAGGCTAGGCCGGGCTGAGCACCGCAGTAGGGTTTGGAGCTGGCAAGGGGGTTAGGCTCGGGGTGAGGGGTTCTTTGGATCAGGCTCTGCTGAAGGCAAGGTTTAAGCTGAGGAGGAGCCAACTGCGTGGCAGGTGGAGAGGATCATTCCAGGCAGTAGGAACAGCAAGGGCAAAGGCACCCAGGCAGAGACTGTGGACGTTCAATTAACGTCCCAGAGGCAGCCCAATTCTCCTTGGTCTGCCCTCTCCCGCTACTCCCTTGGGACCGACGGACCAGGGCTGCACCTACGTGTGGGCAGGCTGCGCTCTGCATGACCTGCTAGTGCAGGCCTGGGGAGGTGTCTGCTGCATCTATTTCTGGGCCTTGGGTTCTGTGGCCTGGGTCCATGCCAGGTGGGGACAATCGTGGGAGCCCCCACTGCCAGCGCCACCTGCTCACCATCTGTCTGAGAAGCTCCTCTCCCTCCTCTGCGGCTGCCTGGGCCTGCGATGGGTGGGACTGGGACTTCCTGGCTGTGCTGTCACTGCCAACGGAGCCCGGGGCACGGGCCAGGCCAGCCTCCACTGTGGACGCTCAGAGGTGCCCTCCTACCCTCAGGGCCCTCTCCAGCAGCCGGAAGGCACAGGCCAGGTCGGTCTGGTTCTTAACGTGAGCTCACGCTGGTCACAATTAAAGGGCAAGGCAGAGGTCTTTCAGAGGGCACAGGGAGAGTGTAGTTTGGGGTGCTATCTGGGTTTATCCTAGCCCAGAGCAGCTCAGGGCCCCCTTCTGAAAGTCAGCGTCTGGAATGGAAACTGTGACACTACTCGCTGGCATTATGGAGCACGTTTTCCATTCCAAGCCTCATTCCAGGTATTTTATATTCATGAGCGCATATAATGTTCCCCAGAACCATATGAGATTGGAACAGTTGTTATGACACTTGGTTTTACAGATGGGGAAGGCAGACAGGGAAAGGGAGGGAACAGGTCTGAGGACGCACAGCAGTGAGTGGAGCAGGCAGCAAACAGCTGAACCCTGACAGCTGAGCCCAAAGCATGCCAGGTACCTCTGTGCTGGACCATTCGCTCTGCCTTTCTCAGAACCCAGGCTCTGGTGTGCGCGGGTCAGACTGCAAAGTCTACATCAGCGGCTGTGGGCCTTGAGGAAATACCTGGATTTGAGCCTGGTTTTCATCCTCTATGAACCAGGACTAATACAGATTAAGTATTCCTTGCTCCAAGATCCAAAATCTGAACTACTCCAAAATCTGAAAGTTTTTCTTTTTAGCACTAACATGCCAACAGTGGAAAATTCCACAGCTGGCTTCACATGATGGGTTGCAGTCAGCATGCAGGTAAAGAAAGATTACTGTATCCGATTTCAGGCTGTGTGTGTACGGTGTACAGGAGATGGAAATGAATTTCAGGCTCAGGCTTGGATCCCATCCCTAAGGCATCTCATGATGCATATGCAAATATTCCTAGATCCAAAACAATCTGCAACTCCAGACCCTTCTGGCCCAGGTATTTTGGATAAGAGATATTTAACCCCGACTTGCCCTATGGCAAGTGAACTAATGATTGGATGTCACAGACCCTGAGGCACCTTGGATGTCATGGCAGCTCTGTAAATCGCGGTGGTGATGATAATAACTGGGGCCTGAGGCGAGGTTGAATGTGGGGGATTAAAGTATTTTATTCAGGTCTTTGATTGGTGCTAAATAGTTCAGGGTGTACGTATGGGGGCGTGGCAGACAGCTGGACTGTGAAGGGCAGGGCAGGAGGACCTTGAGAAGGTCCGGGCAGGGCCTTCCCAGCCGCTGCCTGGCCCAGCTTCTCTACTCTGGAGGTCGTGCGAGTGCCAGTGACTCCAGGCAGAATCCTCCTGGGGTGGGCGTGGCTGCATCTCCCCCAGACCTTTATGGGGAGCACAGAAATCCAGGAGGCAGAGCCTAGTGTTTGAGGACGTGGTAATTGGGCCTGGAGGTGAGGGTTTCTGTCATTTACATGTTCTCTGGGAATAATCAGGCATTGCCAATGTCTAACTAATTGGACCGACTCAGTTCTCTTCAGGTGTGGTAGAACATGGCTGGGGCTGTCAGACTGGTGATGTTCCTTGGTCTTCCTCCACCTTTTGCTTCCTAGTGTGTGTGTGTGTGTGCATGCGTGTGTGTGTGTGTGTGTGTGTGTGTGTGTGTGTGTGTGTGTGTGTGTGTAGAACATTGCTGGGGCTATCAGATTGGTGATGCTGCTTGGTCCTCCACCACCCTCTACTTCCCACGACGTGGTGTGTGTGTGTGGGTGTAGGACACGCTAGGGCTACTGGCTTCCTTTAAAAGAGATTGGGAGTGGCTACCCCCATGGCAAACCTTTTCTGAGGCTCCTCTGAGACCTAACTTCTCAAAGTGTGGCCCTTGCACGGGTAGCTTTGGCTTCCCCTTGGACCTTGTTAACTATACACGATCTCAGGCCTGATCTCAGGTCTCATGAACAAGAACACATCTTTAATAAGCTCTCCCAGTGATTCTTGTGTTCATTAAAGTTTGAGAAGCACTGTTCTGAGACACTGAATATACGTGCATGAAGCTAAATGGCTGAAAAATAAGAACCCAACAGATATATTTTGTTTCACTAATTCTTGGAATGGTTGTTCGGTGCCATGGAGTTGAGTCGAACTCACAGCAACTCTGTACAACAGAATGAACCACTCCCAGACACTGTGCCATGCCGGGCACTATGTCAGTGCTTCTCTGCTATTCATAGGGGTTTCAATGGCTGATTGTTTTGTGATTGTTTTGGGTGTGGGATGCCAGGTCCTTCTACCATTTTTGCAGTGTTGGGGATCAAACCCTCAGAGAGCACAGAGCAGCACTCTATTTTATTTCCCCAAATCTTGGAATCCACCAGGTGTCTGTCAGTTTGTTGTACTATGGAGGCTTGCATGTTGCTGTGATGCTGAAAGCTAGGCTACCCTTATTACACATATCAGTAGGATCACCCATGGTGGACAGGTTTCAGCTGAGCTTCCATACTAAGGTAAACCAGGCAACTCTATGTGGGGCGTGCACCTCCCTGTCCAGGCTGGAGGTTTGGGCAGGCAGCACTGCCATGCACACAGATACTAAACACAATTCACTCAGGACTCTCGGGTGAGGGGCGTAGAATCCTGCAGCCCTTTTCACCCAGACCACCGTCTAAGCAAGACCTTTTTCGCCTTTTTGCCTGGACCACCGATGAGGAAACGGTTCTCCTGCTCCTCTCCCTCGGAGCGTCGGTGAGGAAAGAACGCTCTCCGGCCGCGACCATCAACAAAGAAAGAACCCACTCTTTGTCTGATCACTGACGAAGCAAGAACTCTCTCCTCGTGACCACTGAGACCACCAACATGGGTGTTTGCCCTGGAAGGCAAAAGTTCCCGAGGCTTTTTCTTTCTCCCATCTCCGTGGGCTTCCCGAGGGCCGTAGGAGTCCACACCCCTCACCCGAGGGTCCTGAGAGAATTGTGTTTAGTATCTGTGCGTATGGCACCGCCCCCCATCCAAATGGGGCCGACTGGGAGGAGCGCGCCCCACATAGAGATGGGACGCCGGCAGAGATAGGAGAAAGGAAAAGCCTCAGGCACTTTTGCCTTCCAGGGACAAACACCTGTGTTGGTGGACTCAGTGGTCACTCTCCAAACAATTAGCCATTGAGAACTCTATTAACAGCAAAGAAACACTGTCAGATACAGTGCCAGGAAATGAGCTACCCAGGTTGGAAGGCACTCAAAAGATGACTGCGGAAGAGTTGCCTCCTCAAAGTAGAGACTACCTTAATTATGAGAGTGGAGTGAAGCCCCACAGACCTCCATTTACTGATCTGGCACAACTCAAAATGAGGAGGGACAACTATAAACACTGATAAATAATTGGAATGTGGAATGGACATAGAATGAATCTAGGAAAATCAGAAATTGTCAAAAGGGAAATAGAGTGTATAAACATCAACATTCTAGGCATCAGTGAGCTAAAATGGACTGGCATGGCCATTTGAATCAGATACTCATATGGTCTACTATGCCAATTAAAGAGAAATGGGGTTGTATTCATCATCAAAAAAGACCCGTCAAGATCTGTCCTGAAGTATAATGCTGTCAGTGATGGAATAATATCCATACGCCTACAAAGGAGGCCAGTTAATATGACTATTATTCAAATTTATGCACCACTACTAAGACTACAAATGAAGATAGGGAAGATTTTTTTTTACTAACTTCTGCAATCTAAAATAGATCAACATGCAATCAGGATGTACTGATAATTACTTGTGACTAGAATGCAAATGTTAGAAACAAAGGATCAGTAGTTGGAAGATACTGCGTTGGTGACAGAAATGATGCTGGAGATCACATGATAGAATTTTGTCAGACTAATGACCTTTTCATTGCAAATACATTTTTTCACTAACATAAATGGTGACCATCCACATGGAATTCACCAGATGGACCATACAGGAACCAAAATGACTACTTTTGTGGAAAGAAACAAAAGAAAAGCTCAATATCAAAAGTCAGAACAAGACTAGGTGCTGATTATGGGTCAGATCATCAGCTGCTTATATGCAAGCTCAAACTAGAACTGAAGAAAATTAGAACAAGTGTATGAGAAGCAAGACATGATCCTGAGTATATCCCACCTGAGTTCAGAGACCACCTCAAGAAAAGTTTGATGTGTTAGACACTAATGATTGAAGACCACGTGAATTATGGCATGACATAAAAGTCACCATTCATGAGGAAAGCAAAGGTTATTAAAAAGAGGGGAAAAAAAGACAAAATTACATGTCAAAAGAGACTCTGAAACTTGCCCTTGAACATCAAGCAGCTAAAGTAAAAGGAAGACATGATGAAGTTGAGGAACTAAACAGAAAACTTCAAAAGGCAGCCCAAGAAGACAAAATCAAATATTATAATAATGTGGGCAAAGAGCTGGAGATAGAAAATCAAAAGGGGAGAACATGCTCTGTTTTTCTCAAGCTTAAGGAATGGAAGAACAAATTTAAGCCTCAAGTGGCAATAGTGAAGGATTCTACAGGTAAAATATTAAATGACACAGGAAACATCAAAAGAAGATAGAAAGACTACACAGTCATTATACCAAAAAGAATTGGTGGATGACTAACCAATTCAAAAGGCTGCATATGATCAGGAACCAATAGTACTGAAGGATGAAGTGGAAACTGCCTTGAAGGAATTAGTGAAATACAAGGCTCCAGGAATTGATGGGATACCAATAGAGATGTTTCAACAAACACATGCAGCACTGGAGGTGCTCACTTGTTTATGCCAAGAGATTTGGAAAACAGCTACCTGGCCAACTGACTGGAAGAGAGCCATATTTGTGCCTATTTCCAAGAAAGGGGATCCAACCAAATGTGGAAATTATCAAATGATATGATTAATATCACATGCAAGCAAAAGCGACTGCAGGAGTATATACACAGGGAACTGTTGGAAAAGCAAACTGGATTCAGAAGAGGGCATGGAACCAGGGACATCATTGCTGATGTCAGATAGATATTAGCTGAAAGCAGAGAATACCAGAAAGATATCCATGTTTTATTAACTATGCAAAGGCATTTGACTGTGTGGATCATAACAAATTATGAATAACATTTTGATAAATGGCAATGCCAGAGCACTTAATTGTACTCATGAGGAATCTACACATGGACTAGGAGGCAGTCATTCAAATAGAACAAGGAAACACTGCCTGGTTTGATGCCAAGAAAGGTGTGCATCTGTATTCTTTCACTTTACCTCTTCAACCTCTGTGATGAGCAAAAAATCTGAGAAGCTGGACTTTATGAAGAAGAATGTGGCATCGTGATGGGAAGAAGGCTCATTAATAACCCGTGTTATGCAGATGATACAACTGCTTTTTGAAAGTGAAGAGGATTTGAAACATTTACTGATGAAGATCAAAGAACACAGCCTTCAGTATGGATTGTGCCTCAACATTAACAAAACAAAAATCCTTACAAGAGGGTCTACGCAACTTCATGATAAATGGAGAAAAGATGGAGGTTGTTCAAGATTTTGCTTTACTTGGTTCTATAATCCACACTCACAGATGCAGCAGTCAAGAAATCAAAAGATGCATCACATTGGAGAAAGCTGTTGCAAAAGACCTCTTTAAATGTTGAAAAATATAGATGTCACATTGAAGGCAAAGGTGCGCCTGACTCATGCATGCTGTGGGATTTGCAGTTGCATTATATGGTGTGAAAGCTAGATCTTGACTAAGGGAGGCAGGGAAAGAATTGATGTTTTTGACTTATGGTGCTAGAGATGAATATTGATTATACCAGGGACTGCCAAAAGAACCAACAGATCTGTCCTAGAAGAAATGCCACCAGAGTGCTCCTTGGAAGCAAGGATGGCTAGACAGCAACTAAGGTATTTTTGGACATGTTGTCAGGAGGAACCAAACCCTGGAGAAGCACATCATGTTCAGGAGAGCTGCAGGTCAACAACAAAAAAAAGGACGACTGTCAACTAGAGGAATTGACAGAATGGCTACAACAATGGGCTTAAACATAAAAAAGACCATGTGCCTGGCACCAAATCGGGAAGTGTTTCGTTCTGTTGTACATGGAGTCTCTATGAGTTGGACCCAACTCGCCCGCACCTAACAACAATAACAAACATTGGAATAGTGGCAAGATAGTTACATTTTGTGAAACGTCTACCGAATCCCCGCCCTGATCTAAGGCAAAGTACCTACATGGTCCCTTTTCAACCTTACAACATCTCTGTCGGTGAGCATGAGGGGGTACGTGGGGCTTACAGGGAAGGAGTGATCAGTGAAGTAATTAAGGGTATAGACTTTCCTGCAAGAGAGAGCGGAGTTCTGGCTTTAGTTCATTTGCTTCCCAGGCTCGGGAGCTTGGCTAAGGTCTTTGATCTTTACAAAGCTTACCTTCTCATCTATCGAAGGAGGATAGTAAGAATTATTTCATAGGATGATTGCGAGTACTGTAGGAGATAAGGCACTTAAACTGCTTCATAATGGCACGGCATCACCGTAGATGAACAGTAGCTGCTGTCCTTTTTTATAGTTTCCCAAGCTCACACAGCTAGCCGGGGGGAGGCCCTTGACAGTTTACAGGGTTGCAGACTGACAGTCTCTGATGAAGCCAGTGACATACCACCCATGGCTGATGGCCCACCTCATGCCCTGACACGAGGAGCCAGCATGTCAGGATGAAGAGCAAAGGTAGCTAACGCCAGCTGGTCAAACACTTACTGAACACCAGGTTCTGTCCCAGGTGCACTGTGTATGGTATTATTGCCCATTTGATTCTCACAGCTAACCTGTAGGACAGGTCTTAGTGCACAGATGGGAAGACTGAGGTGAAGTCACAGGCCACTGCCCCATAGCTAGTGAATGACACAGCTGGAGTCCCCACGTGCTTCTCTGTAACTCCACAGCTTGGCTTTTGCCCAGCGAACCCATCTGAGGACGTCTGAGAAGACCCAGGCCTCCTGGGCAAGTCTCGCTCACTCTTTCTGCTTCTGCCAAGGACTCTCTGTGTGGGGCGTGCGTGGGATGCCCAGGTCTGCAGCTCCATGCTGAGGTTGGTTTTTCTTTTGAGATGATGTCTCACTAGAGAGCCCAGGCTGGCCTGGAACTTGTGATCCTCCTGCCTCAGCCTCCCAAGTACCGAGATGATAGATATGTGCCACCACACCCAGCTCTGTGGCGAGTTTCACACTCTGCAGATACCTGGCATTGGAGAAAATCCTTGGGATCTCTTGTCCTGTGGGCCCATAGGTGGCCCTCTGACACTATCTTCTAGAAGCATGAGGAAGTCACCAGGTATCCCTGCTCCCCAGATGGAGTTTGCCTCTTGGGCCTGTGGCTACAAATGGACAATCCACCTGGGGAGGAGATGTGGCCATGCCAAGCCGCTGTCACTCAGCCTGTGTCAGCTGTGTGCATTGTCTGGCTGTTAGGGCTGCCTGGGGACTCTTGGCTTGCCCAGAACCTTTGGCTGGGTACCCCAGAAGGCCAGGACCCAGGAGGGCCTTGCATAAAAGTACCAAAGGACAACTTTGCTGATCCCACTAAGGGACTCCCCGGGGCTTAGCTATATAGGAAACTTCCCCGTGGAAAAGACTTTGGCTCTGGAATCCTGTATCCCTGAGTCTGAATCTCAACCCTATTGCTTGCGAGCTTTGGGACGATGAGTCAAGCCCTGTGGAAAGCATGAGGCTTAGTTTCTACATCTGTACAATGAGCACTAATGAGACCTTCTTCATAGGTTTGCTGGGGGTGCTTAAAAGAAAAGGTGAGTCAAATGCCAAGCAGTGTACTTGGCACATTGTCTGCACACTATAGATATTAGTAGGGAGGCAGGGTAATGTGTTTTGGATGGTGCTGGGTGAGAAGGGAAGGAAGGATTGTCTTGGAATTAGCCTGGATTCTGAGGAGGACAGATGGGAGAACCAGGGTCTTAATCCTTTTTCTTGATGACCTGGGCTGATCAACAATGTGGGTGGGCGTGGCAGCCCAGCCCCTTGCATCCTCCATCCCTGTCTCCTCCTCAACCTGGGACTGACACTTCCAGGGAAGAACTTGGTGTGAGGGGAGAGGAGGTTCTGGGAATCCTCTTGGAAGGGGAGTCAAGACAGGGGGTTCAAGAGACGCCTTTACCTGCAAGCACTTTAACTCTCTGAGACGTAATTTCCCCATGCCTGACAAAGACAACACAGATGCAATGTTCCCTCCTTATCTTAGAGCATCTGTCAAGATTCCATGGGTCCTCTCTGACTGGCAGGGGGTGATATGACCAGGCAGCTATTGCCAGTTCAGAGGAGAATGAGAATGTTACTGGCAAATGCGGTTTTGGGCTGGCAAGTATTACTGGCAAATGCAGCTGGCGATGTGGAGTTACCCAGGCTGTCCTGGACAGGTTAGCCACATGGTTCCCCTCCCTGTGCCAGGACAAAGGAGGAGCCTGAGGTATAAATGGTGGGGGTCCACCCTTCTTCCATACTACAGAGATCAGGCCCTGTCTGGCTCTATAAGTTCCTCCATATTGTATGCTGCTGTTGTTAGGTGCCATCCAGTTGTGTCCAACTCAGTGACCCTTATAGGGTTTTCAATGACTGATTGTTTCGGGATTGCATTAGGAGTGGAATGCTGCATCTTTCTCCCATTTTTGTGGTGCTGGGAATTGAATGCGGGACCTCAGAGACTGCAGAGCAGTGCTCTACCAACTGAGTTAAATCCCAGCCCCCCATATTGTATGGGACAGCAATTTCAGACTGTGCCTACCTTTGAATTACTCCATTTTATAAAGCAAAGTTTTGATGCAAGTTATTCCATTTTGCATCTAAGTACCAAGATAGAATGACTCCACATCTTGTTTGTGCAAGTAAATGGCCACCATCTGTCTGGCACAAGCAATGAGGCACAGACTGATAACTTCTTTATACAAATAAAATATTACCCCTATAAGTTTAACGCCTGCAGCCGTAGCCCTGTGGCATCTGATCCCGTCAGATCTCGGAAGCTAAGCAGGGTAGGGCCTGGTTAGTACTAGGATAGAAGACCACCTGGGAACACCAGGTGCTGTAGGCTTGGGAGACTGACCCAGCAACCCACTCCCCAAAATCAGTCTGCCATTGAAAACCCTAGGAATAGCAGAGAAGCACTGACTATAGTGTTTCCCCTGTTGTATGTAGGGTTGCTATGAGTTGGATACTAATTCGACGGCACTTAACAACAATAAGCTTATCAAATTAAATCAAGAACACATGGGCACCTAGGTACATCAAACCCATGTCAGAAAAACCAGGCTCATGAACCTATTGAAGACACCAGCCCAACAAATGATGCCACCCCCTCTCCGGTGTCATATACAAGGGGGGGCACCTCACATTGGGACATGGCGGCTCCCACCAACCTGTCATCAGATTGTCTGGTGCATGTGTCATGCATGGGATTGATAGGCGATGATGGGCGACAAACTCCAAACTCCTGACTCCCTCCCTGGGGCTTCAGCACAGCACAGTGCCCCTGCTTGACGTGACGCACTTGAATTGCCATTTGTCTGGACCCTGTGCCCCTCTTGAACCAGCTCTGCTCCCCTCACACTGAGACCGGCGCTGCCTCCAACATCTCCTGACTGGGTTCCTTAGTGTTGTATCTAAACACCTGCAGCGACTCTCTGCGTCTGTGTCGTCTCCCTGCTCTTGCCTTCAGCAAGGACTCCTCAACTCCACAGCCTCTTTAAATCCTTCTTAGCCATTCTGTAACTAAACACACACACACACACACACACACACGGATGCCAAAAATGCATACACATTTTAAGAGATGTTTCCTATGTATCACTTTTTGAAGTTGAATTGAATTACTGTTGCAATGTGTACTATGACACATTGTATTTCTATTTTCATATTCCAATGCATTACCGCACAGTATGCATCTTTTTCCTTTTCCTTCTTTCTTCTTTGCAAGCATTCTACCGCTGGGCTGCACTCACAGCCCATTTTTAATTAATTATTTTTTTTTTTGTGGTACTGAGGGGTTGAACCCATGGCCTCATGCATGGTTTGCAAGTGCTCTACCACTGGGCTGCACCTCCAACCCCTTTTTTACTTTGCATTTTGAAATAGGGTCTCACTAAGTTATATAATGGGAGAAGGGCCTGGCAATCCACTCCCAAGGCAACCTGGAAACAGTCAGCCATTGAAAACCCTATGAGGGTCACTAGGAGTCGGACATGACTCAACGGCAAGTTATATAGGCTGACCTCAGACTGACGGTCTTCCTCTCTCTGCCTCCTGAGTTGCTGGAATTACAGGCCTGTGCTGCCACCACACCTGGCCACGATGGATTCTTTTTTAAATGGTGCATTCTTAAAACAGCACAATGTACAAGAAAAGTTTCTATCTTAAACAGAAAGGGAACCCAAGGACATATAGAAAAATACTATATAGTAAAAGATAGAGAAGACTTGGATGGGAAACTTAGATAGGAAGGGGGGAGGGGGGAAACATAGAGGAGCGTAAGGGGTAACCTATATGAATAATGCTTATCAAATTGCATATATGAAAATTGTCACAACGAAAA
>VMDO01014814.1:0-29669 GCA_007922755.1 Pedetes capensis | reverse complement strand
ATAAATTTTCCATGCCAAAAAAAAAAAAAAAAAAACAGCACAATGGAAAGTTTTTGCCTCAAGATGTGTATACGTTTTTTGACATCCTCTGTGTATTATTATTATACGTATTATTGTGTGAAGCATAATGTGTGATCTGAGGGTTACTATTGGTAATTAGTAATCAGGTTTCGAATAAAGGAACCTGGGATTGCCAGTGGCCATGACTACTAAGTACTTGGTGAATTAAAGCCAATGAAGTTGCTGTAGCTTGCGAATTCATTGTTATTTAGTAAATTCTGACGCTGTAGAAAGACACGATGTGCCTGTCATGTTTCTGACATGGCACACCCACAGCACATACCTTGTAGCTGTAGGGGCAGGCGCAGCGGTACTGCTCCACAGGATCCAGACTGCACGTCCCGTTGTTCTTGCATGGGCTGGACAGGCAGGCATTGCACTTGGCCACAATATTGATGTCCACTGGCCCTGGGCAGCAAACCAGAGTGTTGGCGGCAGGTGTCACACCTCCCTTCCCTTCTGCTCTGGCCCCTCCTCATCACTATGCCCAGAGGGCAACTGGCTCTCTCAAGGCAGCACATCCAATCTGGCTGCAGTCACATTAATTCCACCATTGTCCAGTCAGTAAAAATCACAGTGGGGCGTCATACAGAAGCACTTCTGCAGTCAAATCAATTACAGTAATTAGCCTGATCCGATTTGGGTGCTAATCTGCAAACAATGCACCATAATTAGGAACCCCCTGTGTGTCTGTTCCTCTTCCAGGAGCTGGAGGCCCAGGCTCTATTCAGACCTTCCACTTCTTTGCCCCCAAACACCATCCCCCACCGAACAGTCTGTGCCAGGCTAAGCGGGCTGCCAAGGCCCAAGTTCTCCCTGCAAAGCCCTAGCGGTCGTGGCGTTGCACAGCGATAACGCACTTGGCCAGGCACCCAGGTGCTCAGGGACCCTTTGCATCCACGACAGTTTAAACCGCTTCCTGCTTCCTTCAGCTGGAATAGCTGGAACGATGTCACTGCCCTCACGCAGAGCTTTGTGAAGAAGGCTGGGTCCTGCTGCCTTGGCCTGATTTGACCAGCAGCTCTGGACACACGGGTCCTAACTGCTAGGACAGCAAACGATCCTGCGGCTAAGAGTTCTCAAGCTGGAGATGGGTTGAGATTAGCTCCGGCGCGCGATCGTTTACGGACGGATGAAGAGGAAAGGGGCTGAGCAAGAGCCGGTACCGGCAGGTTCAACCTGGGGTTCACATTAGAGCAGAAAGACCAGCTGTCCCAGTGTTTCTGGGACTGACAGGGTTCCTGAGAAACAGAGCTTTCATTGCTAACACCAGGAAGGTCCCTGATGACCTGGGACAAGTTGGTCACCTTACACCAGAACCAGCCAAGATGCTTAGAAAAATCCCCATGCCCAGGATACGCCCCAGACCAAATGAATCCAACCCTAGAGGACTGGACTCAGGATCAGGAATTTTTAAAGCTCCTCAGGTGATTTCAACATGTGTAGCCAAGATTCAGAACCATGATTCTAGAGCTATTTGGGTCTATATTTACAAGCATCAAATCAGCTATCTAGAAGCAGGAGGTAGAAAACTAGCTTCGAGTCAGTGGAATGGTTTGTGCTTTCATCAGAATTGTGGGACACAATGAAGTTTTAGAGGGCAATTAAAGTGTATGTGTAAATTAAAAAATTAGGATTCTAAGAGGAGAACAAAGGAGATTAACAGACAAATGCATAATGCAAGTGGAAAGCAAATTTTTGAAATAGAATTCAGGATCCCTAATAATTAAAGACAGACAAAATAAAAGGTGATACATTTTTAACCTTTTGAATTAGCTATGACTACAAAGCCTGCAGCTGTAACCCTGTGTCGTCCAATCCCGTCAGATCTTGGAAGCTAAGCAGGTTGGGGTCTGGTTAGTACTTGGATGAGAGACCACCTGGGAACACCAGGTGCTGTAGGCTTGGGAGAAGGACCTGGCAACGCACTCCTGAAACAATCAGCCATTGAAAATCCTATGAATAGCAGAGAAGCACTGGCATAATGCCAGGCATGGCACAGTATCAGGGAGTGTTTTGTCTGTTGTACATAGGGTCCCTATGAGTCAGACTCGATGGCACGTCACAACAATAATGTAATAAGAACTCAGTAATAGTTTGTTATAATAATGATGCAGTCAATAAAAATCACATGTACAAAAAATTACTTCAGTAAAATAGGAAGTCATTAATAAATTTGGGTGGAAAGGGCAGGTAAAGATGTTCTCAACTATGGGAAACTGTAGGGAAGGAAGTTGGTAAGGAAGTAGTGTCGGCTCTCCATGGGTCTCTTATATGCAGATTTCCATATCTGCAGATTTCACCAACCATAGACCGAAAATATCTGGAAAAAAATTGTGTCCATACTAACATGTGCAGCTTCTTTTCTCTGTATAACTGCTGTACGGTGTAACAACTTTTAACATAGTGTTTACATTGTTTCATAAGTAGAGATAATGTATACAGCAGGATGTGCCCAGGTTATATGCAAATACAACACCATTTTATATAAGGGACTTGAGCATGGTCAGATTTTGTTACCTGTGGGGGTTCTGGAACCAATCCCTCCTGGATCCTGAGGGATAAGTACATGTAAAAATGTCACCAGAGGCTGGGAGTGTGGCTCAGTGGCACAGTGTGTGCATAGCATGCATGAGGCCCTGGGTTCAATCCCTGTGCCGTGGGAGAGAGGGTAATGGTTTTAGAGGTCATATCTCTTGAGATGGCAGCTACGATGGGCTATTGGAGACAGAGCCAAGGGGCAGGGAGCTGGGTGTGAGCAGCACCTACCTTTGCACTGGAATCGGTGGGTAGGGGTGGTGAGCAGAAGTCTGTCAGCCATGGGCTCTGGGCTACTGCATCGGGCAATGCCAGGCTCCTTGTACCCGGCCTTCACCCACTCCGATAGCCAGCGCAGACTGCAGTCACAGTGGAGTGGATTAGTTCCCAGAGCCCTAGGAGGCAGAACAGGCATTAGGGCCCCTGCCCAACCTGGTCCATAGTCTTCATATCCTTGTTGTTGTTGTTAGGTGCTGTTGAGTCAGTATCTGACTCATAGTGACCCTGCATACAACAGGGAAACACTATTGTCAGTGCTTCTCTGCTGGTCATAGGGTTTTCAATGGCAGATTGTTTCTTGGGAGTGGGTTGCTGGGTTCTTCTCCCAAGCCTACAGCACCTGGTGTTCCCAGGTGATCTCCCATCCAAGTACTAACGAGGCCCGAACCTGCTTAGCTTCCAAGATCTGATGCCACAGGGTTACGGCTGCAGGGTCCCTGAGAAAGCAGAATTTGCCGACTTGCTTGGATTAATGGCATCTGCTATGGAGAGCAGCAGAGAAGTAGTGTCTGCTGGAGCAAAGTCAGTGTCCCCAGCGTGTATTTCCAATTCTGCAGATGTCTCAACCCGCACTCAAGTCCTCTCCCACCTCTCAGGCTTTGCTCTCAACAATCTGGTAAAATTCTTCCCTTGATTCTGCCCCAATCTTGGCTCCTTTAGAAAGATTCTGGGCCTCTAGCCATATCATTATCTGGCTCCTGTAACCTACTAAGGGTCCACTGGAGGATGTATTCTGCAGAGAAGGGTCGGAGACCCAGAATTTAGGAAGCAAATTCAAGCCAGGCTGCTTGGAGACACAGGGGAGGAGGGAGCAGTTCAGGGCAGACATCTCCAGAGCAATAACAGGAAGAAAATACTAGAAGTTACTTCTTTTGAAATCTCATTCTTCACCATTTCTATTGCTGAATGTGTTATACTAGGATGCACGCATGTCAGTGTTATAGTGCACGCACAGAACATGAAAATAATTACATATATATATTTATACACATATATGGAATACAAACTCCAAAGCTCTCACCAAGAGGTCTATGGTAAGAAAATAAGAACGAAACTAGAAATCTCTGACCTAGGGGAGATAGGGATGTCCTGGGAGGCAGGGAACCTGAGTTCTAACGTTTCACTAGCTTGGTAGGTGACTTTCAGCTAGTTATCTAATGTTTACAGGCCTCCACTGCCTTGTGTGAAGTAAGAAAGGAACTCAGAACGGTTCCTCAGAAGGAACTCAGAACTCAGAACTCAGAACTCCTGCTTTGGAGTCCAGGCAAACCTGGAGCTCAGCTGTGGCTCTGCTACGTACTGGCTGTGCAGCCCTTGGACAGATTCCTTCTCTTTCCTCCCTTTATTGGTAAACGATGGTGAGGTGCAGAGCAGCAGAGCGTCGCCTTTGTCCGTTATGCAGCCATCACATCACTCTGGCCACACTGTCATCCACCCACAAGGTTGACGGAGCCTCATGGCTAATACGTAGTCAAACTCAAATGCTTATCTGGGTTGTGTTCCCCTGTTTTTCCAATGTTGCACTGTTTACACTGAGATTGTCCTCTCCCCCTTTGTCCCTCTACATTGATCCTCCTCCCCATCCCACCTTCCGCAATCTTCGCTTCCCTCTGCTAGTTCCCTCCCTCCTTCTTTCTACTCTTTATATTTGGACAAATTCCTTAGCTTTTCTAAGTTTAAATCCCATCAAGTGTAAAGGGATTAAAAGTGCCTTCCTTGTAAGAAATAAATTAGAAAATGCATCTGAAGAGAACTTTCACATAGAGTTTGCCTGCTGGTGGCTCTTCTTATTAAATATTTACATTGTTTACACACTTGATGATGCCTGTGAAGGCATCAGAAGCTGAGAACAAGACAATGTGCACAGTGCGGATATATTATTGCAAAATAAACTGCAATCCCTATGTTTCGTATCTGTAGATTGAGATAATTTTTTTAAAAATCCCATCTGTAATGAACACAGATTTGTTTTCTTCCTGTTATTTTCTGACCAGTGTGCTGTAACCGGCAGTTAGACAGCATTTACATTGCATCAGGTGTTGTACGTAATCCAGAGATGATCTAACGTATGCAGGAGAATATGCTAGTTCTATGCAAATACCACACCATTTTATATAAGGGACTTGAGCGCCTTTGGATTTTGGCATCCACAGGGGCTCCGGGAACCAGTCCCCTGCAGGTACGGAGGGATGACTACACGTGCCTAAGGAAAGAACATACATGCCAAAGAGTCAACAGTGATGTCACTGTTGCTGCGACTACCACGACTTTCCATTGCGAGTGAATGCACGCTGGGGTGTGGAAGGCTACTTACAGGTGGGAAAGGGATGTCAGGTCACTGAAAGAACCTTCAGGAACGCTGGAAATGTCATTGCCGTGGAGCGTCCTGAGGCAGAAGGCACAGGTCAGAAGGCAGCATGCAACAACAGGCTGAACCCAGCCCAGCCACCCTCGAGTGCTTCCCAGGACACCACTGCTAGTTGTGGCAGCTGCTGCCCCTTTGCTGTAGTTGCAAGGCCCGTTCCGCTGCAAAACTTAGTAGCAAGAAAGCGGGGCAGAGGGTTTGGGGAGGAAGAAGATGCACTTAAAAATCTGATAGACCTGGCATGGAATCAGAAGTCAGTTCCTTTTAGCAGTGGGACATTGGGTAAGCTGCTGTACTTTTGGGCTGCCATTTTTGCACCTGAAAAATGGAGAGCCATTTCTACCTAATGGAGTCACCAGAGTTTCGGGGCTGATGTTCTTTATAGGTAAGACCCTAAGTTCTGGAGCCAGCCAGGTTGTTTGCATTTAGACCCTACTTCTGCCACTTACCAGCTGTGTGACCTTGGGCAAAACGGCTTACCCTCTCTGAGCCTCAGTTTCCCATTGAACAATAGGAATGACCATAATAAAATTTGTTGTAGAAGGCTGTGGTTGATGTGTTAATCCATGTAGGAAGAGCTTGGCGTTTCTAAGTGCTAAGTGATGACCCACCATTAACATTGGGAAAGGAGTCTTGAAGGAAATCTAGTGTAAATCAAGAAGGTCAATGAATTGGCTCCCTTCATATTTCCTAAAGGGACCTTAGGTAGATTGAGAAATGGTACCCGTCCCAGCGCAGGTGGTAGAGCACTTGTTGGCTCGAGAGGGAGGAGTATGTGGAAAGGTCAATTTCACTACCGCTGCTCACACATTGGTGATCAGGGGCAGGCCATGAAGGACATCATGACAAGGATTCAAAAACTAGCCATGTGCCAGCACCCACTTGGCATGGATGGGACCCACAAAGTTTATGGGGAGGCTGGTTCTCTGCCTTCGAGGGACTCAAGACTTTGGTAGGGAGAGTACTAGCCCTCACTGGCCTATTCCTGATTATCCCATGCCTTCTCCTCCTGGCCATAAGAGCTATATACTCTATGACAAAGAGTCATTCATCAAAATCCAGGTCACTTGTGTTTTACAGGATCCATTATCAACCCTACAACAACAGGTAGACTGGTGAGACTCCAGAATAAGGAAAATTTTTTTTCATGGGGTCCCAAAGGGGGAATAGGATATGAGAAAGAAAAACCTAATTTGATATAAGAAAGGAAAACCTGAACCACACACGGCCCTGGCTCCCTTAAGACTCCGGAATTTACATTCCTCACTCCCTGATCGAAGAACAGGATGGCACTTCCTTATCTAGGGAATGCCAGGAGCTCCCCTCTCTGAACACACAGATGCTTCAATAAATTCTTCCCCGTAGGGACATAGCGCCTGGCATCTAGAAGTTGTTTCTTCAAAGATTTGTAGTGGAGGACTTTCCACTTTCTGCTCGGATTGCTCTGTAACATGTGCAGACTGTTTAAAGTCACCAATCCAAGGGCAACACACAGATCCCTTTGTCCACTAGTCTGTAAATCCTATACAAGAAACAAGAATGAATAAGTCAGGGAGCACGGCTATTTTGGGACGGGGCAGAGATCCTGCAGTTGCTCTGCCGGCAGTGAAGCCCCCTCCTCTGGTGAACGCTGGGGTCCAGGTGATCCTCTCTCTCTGATGAGCCTTGCCTCCTGCTACAGAGGGGGGTGGCTCTCAGCTCCTGGAGGGATTCTGTGCAGCCAGAGTTTATGGGGAAAGTTTGGCATCGGCCATACCCATGCATAGGCTGGCGCGTAACATGCACCTGAGCGTATCTTCTGATGGCAGGTCCAAGGGCCAGACCACCTTCTTGGTATGTGCCACGCCTCTCTCCACACTGGGGCGTGGGCAGCAAGGAGCTATTCTCACTGGCAAAATGGTGGCACATTCTGAGCCTTCAACAAATGCCTCGAGCATTGTTGTTGTTGTTAGGTGCCATTGAGTCGAGTCTGACTCATAGCGACCCTTATAGGGTTTTCAATGGCTGACTGTTTCGGGACTGCCTCGGGAGTGGGTTGCCAGGTCCTTCTCCCATTTTTGTGGTGCTAGGAATCGAACTTGGGACCTTAGAGACCGCAGAGCAGCACTCTACCAACTGAGCTAAATCCCAGCCCGCCTGGAGGATAGGTCCATGAAAAAAAAAAAAAAATGAATACTGCTGTCTGCTGAAGGAACCAAAGCTGAGCTGTAATTCAGTGATTATATTCTCCATTAAAGGGTTAATCCTCAGCTGCATAAAAAAAAAAAATCCCAAGCTGACGACTCAGTTTGGGTCTGGCCTGTGAAATGTAAGGTGGGTGAAAATCGGAAGCACTCGGGCTTCTTTAGTGATTGATGGGCACCGTCCACTGTGCGGGTGACAAACCCTCTTAAGGCTGAGGACTAATAACTCTAGGAGCAGGCGGGGAGCCCTGGTACAACAAAGAGGCAATCAGCATTGACCACGCAAGCATGAGTAGGAGGGGAACGAAGGAACCTGCTCCTGGTACTTTCCTTTCAACTGAAGTTAGCCTGCCTCGGGTCTCAGAATGAAACAGGGACTGGGGCTTCATCTCGCTTCCTTCCTACAGAACAGGCTCACACTGAGTGAGCACTGGCGCTAGAACATGCAGATTGCCGAGCCCCGTCGCCAGAGATGCTGATCCTGTGGCTCGGTCGTGGGGCTGAGACCTGGCGTGTCTAACAAGGTTCTAGGTGCGCTGCTGCGGTTAGTCCAGGGACCGCCCGTCAAGGGACAAAGCTTTAGCAAGGCTTTTCCCGTTGCTTTAAGGCAGGGGCTTCCTTTCCCATTTGCTATGAAATCTTTTTTTGTTTGCTTGTTTTTTGTTTTTGTGGTACTGGGCGGGGGGGGGGGGCTGAACCCATGATCTCACTCATACCTTGGAAGCACCCTGCCACTGAACTACACCCTAGCCCCTTTAAATTTTTTTTTTTTTTAATTGAAACAGGTTCTTGCATCACTTAGCAAGAACTTGTGATCCTCCTAGCTCTGCTTCCCAAATTGCTCCAATTACAGGCATGTGTCACTGCTCCTGGGGCTGGGTTTTAGCTCAGTTGGTAGAGCACCACTCTGCAGTCTCTCTCAGGTCCCGAGTTCCATTCCGAGCACCACAAAAATGGGAGAAGGACCTGGCAATCCACCACCAAGGCAAACTCAAAACAATCAGCCATTGAAACCCTATGAGGGTCCCTGTGAGTCGGACATGACTCAAGGGCACTAACAACAACAGCCACTGCTCCTGGCTTCTTTCCCTCTTCCTCCTCAGTGCCCCTCTGTTGCCATCCTCATCACTATCCCCCCTCAAAGGTCTCGGGTGAGATTCTCAGGGTGAAGGTCCTGCAGGACAGCTGGGAGATAGCCCCCGGGTAAGGAGCAGCTGGGCTAGGATTTAGCTCAGTGGGTAGAGTGCTGCGCTGCAGTCTCTGAGGTCCTGAGTTCAATTCCCAGCACCGCAAAAATGGGAGAAGGACCTGGCAATCCACTCCCAAGGCAATCCCGAAACAGTCAGCCATTGAAAACCCTATGAGGGTCGCTATGAGTCGGATACCAACTCGAGGGCACCTAACAACAACAACAAGGGGCAGCTACGGCAACCAACAACAACAACAACAACAAGGAGCAGCTACGGCATCCAACAACAACAACAACGACAAGGGGCAGCTAGCTCTTCCTATAACACTCATGGCGATCATTTAGTCTCTCATTCACGAGGTTATTTAGGAATCACACCAGCCCCTGCCTGCTATTGACTGGGATAACTTCTCGGCTGCTTGCTGTTTTGCAAATGCACCCAGCCCCACTGTTAATCATTTCCAAATGAAGCTGGGCTCCTGAGAGGCATGATGTGCTAATTTAAAAACACCAAATGACCCAAAGGCAACTTTGGCACTGTGACACCTGCAAGTCACGCTCCCATTTATCACGAGCGGCGCTGCGGAGATCTCCATAAACTGCAGAGTAACGGGACCGTCATTTACTGGGCAAACTCAAAGTACTCTGCCGACACTGCAGGTTCTCGTTCCCGGATTGGCCCCCAAAGAAGGACGCCAGCATATCAAACAATCATCATGAATGACGGCCCAGACGCGGATGAATGCGTCTCCCCGGGAATCACTTTGTGCGCCCTACCCTTTCCCCTCCCCCGTCCTATCCCTTACACAGGAACTGAAGCTGGCTAGCAACTCTTAGGACTCCCAGTGGCTCATCTCCAACTGTTTGGGACTCTTTCCTCCCTCCTGACTATTAGGGGATGTTAGAGGGAAGAATCTGTACGAGAACCAGGAGGCAATTGTTCGGGTAGAACAAGGAAACACTGCCTGGTTTAAAGGTGAGAAAGGTGTGCATCAGGGCTGTATACTTTCACCCTGTCTCTTCAATTTATACGCTGAGCAAGTAATCCGAGAAGCTGGACTTTATGAGGAAGAACGCAGCATCAAGATTGGAGGAAGACTCATTAACAACCTGCTTTATGCAGATGACAAACTTCTGCTTGCTGAAAGTGAAGAGGATTTAAAATATTTACTGATGAAGATTAAAGATCATAGCCTTCAATATGGGTTGCGACTAAACATCAACAAAACAAAAATCCTTATGACTGGGTCAGCACGCAACTTCACAATAAATGGAGAAAAGATTAAGGTTGTCCAAGATTTTGCTTTGCTTAGCTCTATAATCAACACCCTTGGCAGCAGTGGTCAAGAAACCAAAAGACGCATTGCTCTAGGAAAAGCTGTGGCAAAAGATCTCTTTAGAGTATTGAAAAGCAAAGATGTTACATTGAAGACAAAGGTGCGTCTGACTCATGCCATGGTATTTTCAGTGGCATCATATGGTTGTGAAAGCTGGACATTGAACAAGGGAGATAGGAAAAGAATTAATGCTTTTGAATTGTGGTGCTGGAGACAACTACTGAATATACCATGGACTGCCAAAAGAACCAACAGATCTGTCCTAGAAGAAGTGCAACCAGAGTGCTCCTTGGAAGCAAGAATGGCCAGACTGCGTCTTACACATTTTGGACATGTAGTCAGGAGAGAACAATCCCTGGAGAAGGACATCATGTTTGGGAGAGTGGCAGGTCAACGTAAAAGAGGAAAACCCTCCACCAGATGGATTGACACAGTGTCAGCAACAATGGGCTTAAACATAAATAAGACCGTGTGCCTTGCACAGAATCGGCAAGTGTTTCGATCTGCTGTACATAGAGTGGCTATGAGTCGGACTCGACTCGATGGCACCTAATAACAACATCACATACATCAGAAGTGTGGACAGAAAAATCTCCTAGGCTTCCTTGCATGTCTTAAATTCGATGGTTAAACTTTATTTCCTTTTAGTTTAGAGGCATCCGAGGGCCAAGCCTGCAGCATGGTTTGGAGGTCACCCTTCCAGCTCACCACAAGAATTTCCAAATGCTCAAAGTGGTCAAAGTGCAATGGGGCTGTTTGGTAAGGTAGTGAGCTCTCTGTTCAGAAGGTAATCAAGCAAAGGGCCGTTGGAGCTCTCCGTGGGGAAATTGCAGGGATGATTCCCGTGGTCCTGAGAGCTACACGGGTTAAACAGCACATGCTTACTTGAGGAGCCAGGAGCTCAACACACTGAGGACGGTGCGTGGTGATGTGAGTCACTCCCTCAGGAGCCAGTGCGCAGCCTTCCAGGCGCTAACTGATTCCAGGTGCCCTCCTGCAGATGCGGAGGGGGAGTGACATCTGGGACCACACACACAGCACACACAAGGAGTAGGACTCAGTGGGGGGCAGAGATCAGGGAGTGCACAGATCCCCAAAGAAGGACTGGTACGCCCAGAAGAACTGCTCTTCTAGCTATTTTTAGATTACAGTGGAGCAGCAAAAGCATTTCCCCCCCTACAATGTTTTGTACTTGGGCTCCCGACCACCCTCATCAAGTTTTCTAAAAAGTACCCACCCCTATCTGCCAACATACTCTCTCACACATACACACTCTGTCTGTCTGTCTGTCTCTCTCTCTCACACACACACACACACACCATGTCTTTCATTATTTTCTGGTTGCTTTTTTGGCTTTTGTCTATGGCTAAACCTTGATATTCATCTTCCGGCTTTTGCCAAACCCCACACATCCCCGAGTCTCTGATCCTTTCTGAAATTTTCATCAAAATCACGAAAGCTTTCAGAAATGAGAGAACACGCGAACAAACGCTCACATGCAATTGCACAAAATGCAATTCCCGTTTTCAAAAGAACCCATGTCTTTCTCCCAACTCTCTAAATTATAAATATGTGACTGTCTTCATTCGTTTTTAACTTCGCCTTCACTTACTATAGAAATGCCTTTATGTGAGCAGCTAGCTGTCGATGGTTTTTAACCTGCTCCTCTTCAGCCTCTCTTCACAGCATACATGTTTGCAAGGTAGAATTAGGTCAGGTGTCTTTCTGCATGTAAACGCTATGTAGTAAATTGTTTCCCACACTTGCTATTGAGTTTTTATCTTTTTTGTTTTGCTTTGAGACGGGGTCTTGCTATGTAGCCCAGTCTGGCCCTGAACTCATGATCCTCCTGCCTCAGCCTCCTGAGTGCTGGGATTGAAGGGATGTGCCACCACTCCGGTTTACTGTTACCTTTCCCTCTTTTAATAACTGCACTTAGTTGACTGACGGTATCATAATTTCCTTAAACATTTCCCCCCAGTGACCCTTCTCGGTAATATTTAAAATTTAGGTTAAAAATAACAGTGTCACACAGATCTTAATGCATAGAACTGCTCCCTCACTTTGGATTGTCCTTTAACATAAATTCCTATGTGTGCAATCCCTGGAAGAAAAGGTACAAATATCATAAAAAACGAAGCCCATAAACATTTTTATTTTTCCTGAATTGGCCCTTAGGCAGAAAACAAGTTGCTCCCCACTGAGGTAGACGGTTGGATAAAGGGGCTCTCAGATCCTTCTCTGTCCCTCGGATCCCATGATTCTAAAATGATGATACTAAAAGCCTGCTAACACTTAATTCAGGAAGCAGCGCCAGGGTGGTGTAGGCAGACGCATGTTCCTGTTGAGCTCATGGTGGCAGTGGTGCTGGCCTGGGTCACCTGAGGTGCTGAGGAAGGGGACTTCCAGGGCAGGCTGGTGACGCTCATGCTACCACCCCAGTAGCCAGACAGATGGACAGGCAAATGCCTTCTCCCCCTCCCTTTCAGTCACTGAGTTCCCAACAAGAACTCCTCTAATTCTGAACACACACACACAGATCCTCTTAAAGTCGGTAGGTCCCCTCGCTGGCTGCAAAGCCGTGCACAGCACTGTTGGGCTGGGCGGAGGGGGACCGGGGGAGGTGGATGGGGGGCTGGTGCTGCTTCAGCCCTGGCTGATGAGATGGGCCCACTGCCTGTCACGTCCAGCTGGGAACAGGGAAATGGTCCCTCTGATGTTTCCATTCCGAAAGTCCCCAGAGGAGGTGGATAATAAATAAGTGACAAAAACAGATTGCACACTGTCAGCACGGGTACTTTGTTGCCCCCAGAGAATTGATTTTTAATAACAGTGCACATGACATGTGGCAGGAGTTGTCGCTGACATGGGTGTTTTGTGGGCCTCGATAAATCACGTTAGCCCAGAGCCACTGGAATGGACCAGCTCAGTGGGTGCTGTGTGCCGATGGCCGGGGCTGTGGGAAGAGTCCTGGGGTTCTGAGTCAGGACTCTGGAATCTCCTGTCTACTGGGCCTTAGCCAGTTTTTTTCCCCATCTGGCCCTCAATTTCCCCATCTTTAAAATGGGCATCATCCTCTCCAGCTCACAGCACTGTTGCAAGTGGTTAGATGAGGTTGTTGTTGTTGTTGTTGTTGTTGTTGTTAGGTGCCATCGAGTTGGTATCCGACTCATAGCGACCCTGTGTACAGCAGGCGAAACACTATTGTCAGTGCTTCTCAGCTGTTCATAGGCTTTTCAATGGCAGACTGATTTTTGGGAGTGGGTTGCCAGGTCTGTCTCCCAAGCCTACAGCACCTGGTGTTCCCAGGTGGTCTCCCAACCAAGTACTAACCAGGCCCGACCCTGCTTAGCTTCTGAGATCTGACGGGATCCGATGCCACAGGTCTATGACTGTAGGCATTAGATGAAGTAGTGGCCATAAAGAGCCCCATCAAATAGGGTGGTCACTACTGTACTGATCATAGGTTAGAAAGGCAAGAAGTTGACAGGTTTGGGGACAGAGTGACTGGTGTTCTTGCTCTCATGAGAATATCATCCAAGCATGAAGTTCAAAGGACCCATTCGAATGACCTTCCTTTACCAAAAAGCATGAAACAGGAAAGTGCACAAATTAGGTGACAAACGGACCTAGGGTTCGCACAGGGAAGGCTGCCCTCCTGTTCTGGCAAGCCATGGCATGAGGATAGCAACATCAATGAGTCTTTATTAGGTGTTTACAGCAGCCAGAGCTGTGCTGAGTGCTTTACATATAGCATCTCATTTAATCCTCGTAAGACCCCGCGAGGCAATGACCGTGATTATCTGATTTTATGGGTGAGAAGCCACCCAGCGAGGGAGGGGCAGCACTGGGCCGGCACGTGGAGGACTCCGTGGCCCTCTGTACACAGCTCATCTGCCCACAGAGGGCTGCTCCCTGCCACCACCAGGTGTAGGACAGAGGGAGGCAAGCAACCTTGGCGGCACATGTGGAGGCTGCGGACTGTGCAACCCCGTCCAAAGTGGCAGGGCTGCGGAGCCACGCAGAAGCACGGAGCAGGGCCCTCTCGATGTATCATTGTGACTGTGGACATTAGGATTTGTGGTAGAAACTTTGGGGTAGTTAAATGTGGGCAGGTTCCTAAAACTTTATGGGTTTTTATTTTTCTCTTTCTAGTTTTTTGAGACAAGATCTCACTATGTAGCCCAGGTTAGCCTCGAACTTGCTAAGTAGCCCAGGCTAGCCTTGAACTTACTGTCTAGCCCAGGCTGGCCTCAAATTTACCATCCTCCTGCCTCAGCCTCCTGAATGCTGGGATCCCATGTGTGCACCATCAAGCCAGCCCCTAAAACTTTGTTTTTGAAAAAGATATTCTGCTATGAGCCAACTGCCTGTGGCTGCGCCAGGCTCTGGGGTTCCCAGTGGTGATCTCTGGTGTGTGAGCTTTGTTTCCTTGCAGAGGGTGACCGTGTTTGGTCACTCTCCTGAAGCCAGACGGACCACCTGTGACAGCCTGTCACTGAAATGCGGCTGCGTGCCACACCCTGTGCTCACGTGCAGAGGGCAGGAGGGAATTGCACATGGTCATCCTCGCGAGCAGGGTGCAGCAGACCCCACTTTACACATAGAGAGGTGGAGACTCAGGGGTTCAGTGGTTTGCCCGAGGTCCCACAAGTGGCAGTGGGGCTGCACCCCGGGATTGGCTGGCTCTCAGGGTCCTCTCTGTACCCCACGGAGCAAGTAAGGGTGCCGAATGGGGAGGTGCGGGCTCTGTGCAAAGGGCACAGGAGAGGAGATCGCTGCCCGTGACCTGCAAGCCAACCCCAGGGCCCTGGCACTCACAGCACCCGGAGGGAGCGCAGCCCGTCGAAGGCGTGGACCGGGATGCACCTCAGCCGGTTGTAGCTCAGGATCCTGCGGGGAGGAGAGAAGAGCCTGCTGGCTGCTCCCGTCCGTGGCGACCCACGGCCGCACCGCCCACATTGTGGACCATGGCACACGGTTTCTCCACCTTCCGGTTTTAACATATCGACGAACGCAGCCTAACGGCGGGGAAGAGAAGCTTCCTCCACCGCTCCAGGAAGGCCATCAGCTTCAGCTTCTAGCTCCCCCACCCTCCCATGTTCCACAGCAAGGGACTCTCTCATCAGCTCTCCCCCCACCTCCAGCCCGTCAAATGGGGTGCACGGATGACACGCAAATAAATGGATCCGAGCAAAATACAATTGTGTAGGGAAACCCTTCATTGGGAAAGAAAATTCACACATCACAGAAGGTATTCTACAGACAGGCTGCTTCAGAGGTAATTAGGTTCCATTTCCTCTGTTGGCCCGACAGTGACATTCTATGCCACTTTCTTTATCTTTTTTTTTGTGGTACTGGGGGTTGAACCCAGGGCCTCGCGCCTGCATGCTCTGCAAGTGCTGGATACTGAGCTGCGCCCTCAGCCCATTTTTTTACATTTTTTGAGACAGGCTCTCGCTAAGTTACGCAGACTGCCCCTGGTCTCGAACTTGCGATCCTCCCGCCTCTGCCTCCCGAGCCTCTGGGATTACAGGCGTGCGCCACCGCACACGGCTCTACTTTCTCTACCTTTTGATGACTGAGGCCCACCCTTTGCAGGGGCAGCCACAGCCCTGAGGATTGGTAGAGCAGAGAACCCGGGACTGGGGGCGGAGGGGAAGGATGGCCACATACTCCAGGCCCTTGAGCACGCGAAACGTGGCATCACGGTGTACTCACAGGGTGGAGAGGTGGGACATGTTGCTGAAGGTGTAATTGGTCAGCACGCTGATGCTGTTGTTGCTCAGGTCACTAAGAAAAGCAACACAGGAGGGAGGGCCATGGGTTACGGTCAGGGTGGCTGAAGGAAGCCATTCCTGGGCATCACACATTCATTCAGTCCACCCACCCCCCCTCCCACCCATCCATCCACCCACCTCCACACGCACTCACCTTTCAACCCATCCTCTCATTCACCTCTTCATCCACCCACCCCCCTCCCACCCATCCATCCATCCACCTCCACACGCACTCACCTCTCAACCCATCCTCTCATTCACCTCTTCATCCACCCACCCACTCACCTACCCACTTGCCCATCCATCCGCATACCCAGCTGCCCATTCACCTCCCTACCCACTCACCGATCCACACCTACTCACCTTGTCATCTGCCCACCTATCCACCCACCCACCCACCGACCACTCACGCAGATGTTCATTTTTTCATTCAAGCCCTTGTTCATTCATTTATTCAGCCATCTAATCGTGCCAACTACATCCAACTCCATGCCTACCCATCCATCTCATTCCACCAAAAACAATACGTATGACAACTTCTTAGTCTTACATATTTTTTCCTGATCAGCCCTTCTTATTACTGTCCCTGCACCCTCCTTCCCTCTGCCATTCATTTATTCCATCTCATCAGATTTTCTCCTAGGAGGAATGTGTGGGTGGGGGTAGAGACCTCTGCCAATCGCACTCTCCAGGTTTTCCTCAGGGATAAATACCCAGGGCAGTGGCAGCATTAGCTGCACATTGGAATCACCTGGGGGATTTTAAGTCCTTTGAGGCCCGGGTACCTGCTCTACGTATTCTGATTTAAATGGTGTAGCGTGTACTCGGCATCAATACTAAACAGCAATACTACTGCACCTGGGGGTTCCTTTAATTGGCTCCAGTGGAGACCATTGCTGTCCAGCAGTGGTTCTCATCCTGGGACGCTTTGTTCCCCTATGACATTTGGCAATGTCTGGAGACACCGGGTTGTCACTACATGGGGGAGAGCTACCGGCATCCAGTCGAGGCCAGAGATGCTGCTAAGCATCCCACAATGTCTGTGACAGCTCTCCACAGTCACCAATGATCTGGCCTCAAACGTCCCAAGGCTGAGGGATTGTCGCCTCGATGCTGATTTCGGGGGATCTAGGAATCCAGGCCCCAGAGGGGTGGCTTTTCTCCACCATTCATCTGCGGGAGCCCGACTCTCCTAAGAGGCTGCTCTTTCATTCTGATAGAGAGCTCTTACCTTCCCCTTGTGGTCGGGCCACCTGCCCTCCCAAGCAGGCCTGGGCAGTTTTGAATGACCACTTGCCGAAAGAATTATTTTTGCACCCTTGCGGGTCTCCTTGTGGCAGCAGTGAAGCTGTTGGGAGACCAACGGCCTGGTGTCTTGGGCCTGGCCCATGCCCAGCCTCCCTGCCTCCCATAGGGGATTTTCTGGGTGTTGGAAGACTTGGGGCTACTAGCTGCTACCTCCTCAAGGATCCTCCACTGCAACCAGGTTTGTGACTGTTTCTGGGAAACCAGAGGAAGAGGAGGAAGAAAAGCCCATTTGTGCTTTTGGTAAACTAAGCACGGCCACAGCTTGTGAGGAGCTGAAGACTAAGGAGGCTCAGGAGTCCACTGTGGACCCTGGAGGCTCAGAGGCTTGCTCCCTAAACCTAAGCCAAGCAGGCACGTGATTCCGATGGCCCCTGAGGCCAGGCTCTGTGTATTTCCGCACATAGGTCCTACCAGGCAAGTCTTGGCACCTCAGGCCGGTCCATTCCCTCCAGCTGCCTCTCCTTGCTCCACGCAGGGAGGAGCGCTGAGAAATGCTGCCTCAGCCCACAGCACTCCTCTCTCATCCTCCACATCACTTTCCTGAGCTACCCAAGGCGTGGAAAATAAATGTCCCGCCCGATGTCGGGCTCCTTACATCAGCGTCAGGTGGCGAAGGGCAGACAGCTCTCGGGGCACTGATGTTAGGTGGTTTCCTTCCAGGTACCTGAAAGAGAGGTGCAAAGTGACAAAATCCGGGAAAGGGACACTACAGAAGGGGTCACCTCCTCAGAAAGACCTCCCTGACTTTGCACGCTAGGTTGACCCGTTTTACTATCTCATAGCTTCTTCTGTGTCTCTCCTTCAAAGCACATCGGCCATTTAATATTTGTGTGATTGTTCAACTGATGACATTTCTCCACTGGACTGCCAAGTTTCACGTTGGCCGGGCTCTTATCTAAAATACCCACCGACAGATCTCCCAAGGCTCTTTACAGAGTTGATTGATACACAGTAGGTATTTAATATGTTGTTGTTGTTAGGTGCCGTCGAGTCGGTCCGACTCATAGCAACCCTTATAGAGTTTTCAACGGCTGATTGTTTCGGGATTGCCTTGGGAGCGGGTAGCTACATCCTTCTCCCATTTTTGCGGTGCTGGAAATCGATCTCAGGACCTCAGAGACGGCAGATCGGTGCCCCACCAACTGAGCTAAATCCCAGCCCCATTTAATATGTATTTGTTTAATAAACCAAGCAGTCACTTTAGGCTAAGGCCTCATGATGTCCTTGAATAGGAGGGATTCACAAGCAAGGAAGCAGAGTTTCAGGTGTTAAAATGCTTGCCCAAGGTCATTTGGCAAGCAAGCGGTTGAGCTGAGACTTGAACCCGCCCCTACCTGCCGGTACTCTTACCACAGTTCTATAGTCTCTCCCTAGCTCCTGAGGGGTGGTGGGAGGAATGAGCCAGAATTCCTGTTAAGAACTATAATTCATTGCTGAGGATCTCTGAAGTGCATTTGTAAACAGAAGAAAGAGGAGGATAGCTCTGCTACCCGGATTCACTGCTGTGGTTCCCAGCAAGAGGATCACATGGCAGGAGGGGACGGGGCCTCATAACTAGGATGCACCCAGCAGACAGGGACTCTTTCCGGACGGGCCAAGGCTGAGCTTAGACCTGCCTGGCCCCCACGGTCCTTCACTGACTTGCTCAGCTGGGAAAGGCCACGTCTTTGGAGACTTTGGTGTGGGTCAGGACAAGAGAAGCAGGTCTCATTGCCATTCTGTGACCATCAATTACAAACGCGATTACTACCGTTTACTACCTACGGAGGAGGTCATTACTACCTTCAAGAGGGGACATGGGCCCGTTCATTCGCTTCCACGCTTGCTATAAACCCCCTTCTCCCAGGCTTCCTGTTGCTCTCAGGACACAACTGCAAGACCATTAAGGCAGCTTAGAGACCTGCGTGGGTCTCCCGGGTGAGTCTCCCTTGACCTAAACCCCTCACACGTCCTCTTTTGTAGCAGTTACTACATGGTTACTGCTGTTCATCTGTCTGGTGCCTGCGTCAAGCGCCATGAGGACAGACCCAAGGTCTGTCTTGTGCTAGTCTAGTCCTGCTCAAATGTGAACACACATGCAAACCACCTGGGATCTTGCTAAAAGTGCAGTTTCTGAGCCAGTAGGTCTGGGGTAAGGCTGAAGACTGCTTTTCTAACAGGCTCCTTGGTGGTAGCGGGAGATGCTTGCAGATCTAATTTGAGTAAAAAGGTGCTAACACACTGCATGGTACCCCCCAGACACACCAGAGAATGATCAAATGGTAGACATGGGTTAAGATTGGATCTGGTCAAGCTTGTTGATGACCCAAGCAGGCTAAGCCTTAATGACAAGTTGGATGTGGATTACCCTCAATTAAGACCAAGCGGTTCTCTTCCTGTGCCAGCCTCTGGGGAGCTTCATGGCACAGGATACTGGGCAGGGCCTGGTAAGGTCTTAGGTAGCCATGGTATATTGGACCTATGTCTCTTTGGTCCTTGACTCTTTCTGTGTAGCCATCATGGGCTGAGAGCTATGCCAGATGCCAGGGGCATACAAAGATGAACCAGATCCCATTTCTGCCTTCAGGGGGCTTGATCAGTTTAAAATTCAGCCATGCACACAATTAGATCGCGGCCTCAGGCAGAGGAGCCAAGGGAAGCACAGTCATTCATGCATTCACTTATTCAGGCACAAGAATTTATTAGACAACCGCAATGTGCCAGGTGCTATACACACTGGTGAGTGAGGCAGCCGCGATTCTTGCTTTGGGGCAATTAGAAACCTAATGGGAGAGAGGAAAAGAGGAAGGGGGTGCAGACACATGAGGAGATGTAAATTACAAAAGGCAGCCCGTGCCTTGGAGGGAAGGAGCAGGGCGCTGTGGCGGAGAATGCCAAGGGGCTTCCTGTGGAGAGAGGCGGCCCAGGAGACTAAAGAGGAGAACTGGTGGGCGACAAGGGCAAAAGCCTGGAGGACGCAGGGGAGCCGGTGGCCCAGCCGGAGTGCGGGTGGCGGGCCCTGAGCCCGGGTGTGAGGGCAGGGCGCTGCAGTCCCACGGCCAGGGGAGGACAGGGGCACGAGCTGATCACGCCAGGCCCTGAGGCTCATTTCCCTGAAAGGGCAGTGAGGGGGCAGCCTGCAGACGGGGCCGGGGGAGAAGGTTGCTGGTGTCTCCCCACGGCCCCTCACCTGTGTCTCCCCTTCTGCCCTCCCCTGCATGGCAGGCTGCGGGGATGCCGGGGGTGAATTCTGGCTAGCCAGTGGCCCTGACCTCAGCAGGGGCAGGGGCGCGGCTGGCAGTAGAGGCAAGTGCTAGGGAGGGCTCCCTCTGTCTCCTTGGGATGCTGGGGTCTGGGTGGGTCCTGCTCTGCCACCTCCCTGTACCCCTCAGGAAGGGGTCTGTGGGAAGCGTGTCATGGGGCAAAACTGGAGGTAGAGGCTGGATCAAGGAGCAGGGCAGTGGACAGGAGCCTCTCTCCCTGGGGAGACCAATGAGCCCCCAGGAGCTGCCGCGACAGCCTGACCTCTCGCTGGCAGCGAGGCCCTCTCCTGGGGTCCTCCTCCTGCGCCCTCTCTGGCTCCCGCAGGTTTGCTATGACGACTCTGGCATCTGAGATGGGCACCAGAATAAATGCCCACAGCTCAAGTCTCCTTGCTGGGATGTTTGCAGAAAGGCCCGTGACAGCTCATCTCGAGGGGGCTCACAGGCTAGGCTTCCTGGACCCCTTCAGGCAAGCGACTTCGCGTCAATGCCAACGCGAGGGCAAGAGCAAACCCAAGCCAAACTCAGCAGGGCTGTGTGAGGCGTTCCCCCGGTGCTTTGGGACAGACGCTGGCTGTCACCTCCTTTAGTCCTCTGGAGTTGGGGTGGAGGGTGTTTTGCCGAGGCTCAGAAAGGTAAACAGTAAGTCTGCAAGGCGGGATCTGAACTCACATCTCTTGGACTCGGGAGTCTGAGAACTCAGCGCTATGTGGTCTCACTTTTCCACTTTGAGCTCCTCATTTTTACCTCAGCCATCACAGTTTTGAAAGGATACACAGCTGTGTCTTGGTGTCCATGGGGCATTGTGTCTGGAACCCCACTGACACCAAAGCCCAAGGATGCACAGGTCTCTCACATAAAATGGCTTGGTATTTGCCTATAAGCTACTCACATCCTCCTATGCCTGCAGCCTGGTTAGTCCTTGGATGGGAGACAGCCTGGGAACACCAGGTGCTGTAGGCTTGGGAGAAGGACCCGGCGACCCACTCCCAAGAAACCATCAGTCATTGAAAACCCTATGAATAGCAGAGAAGCACTAACAAGAGTGTTCCGCCTGTTGTATGTAGGGTCGCTATGAGTCGCTGACTTGATGGCACCTAACAACATCCTCCTATACGTGTTAAATCATCTCTTGATGACTAATACTACCCAATGTCATGTAAATGTCATGTAGGTAGTTGTTACACTATATTATTTAAAGGATGATGAGAAGAAAAATACATGCATATTTAGTCCAGATGAAATTTCTTTCAAATATTTTCCATCTGCATTTGGTTGAATCTGAGGATATGGAAATAATGGGTAAGGAAAGCTGACCACTCTACTCTATAATTTATTTTCTATTTTGACCCTACTAGAATGTAAGCTCATTGAGGGCAAGGATATTTTTCAGTTTTGTTTTTTGCTATATCCCCCAGCACAGAGTATAGAATTCAGCTCATAATAGGGGGCCAACTACTTGTTGAATAAATGAATTAATATATCCACGGTCTATTCATAGGACCCTGGATTAAAGAAAAGCAAAAACCTGAGTGGTCTCATGGAATGCCCTGTGTGGACACAGGCACCCCTGTGGGAACCCCTGTGGGACAGGCCGTACTCTGTAAATGGTGTGTTTGCTGCACAGTTGGATGGAAGCATAAATGACTCCTGGAATTCAGGAATGCCCAGAGCAACCTCATCTGAGACAGGAGGCTCAGGACCCTGGAGGACGGACAGTGGGACAGAGCTGCCTCAGTGGCCACTGGGGCCTACAGAGCCAGTCGCAGGTTCCAGCTGGGCTCTGATCGCTGCTCTGCAGACACAGTTGCCCTCCCTGCTGAAGGCCACTGATAGCTCCCATTGCTGTTAGAGAACAGACACTCAATGCCTCCCAAATCTCGCAAGGCCCTCTGTGGTCTGTCCTGCGTCAGCAGGCTTCTGCAGAGAAATGAAGAACTGGAGATATTGTATGTATATTTTGTGTATATATTTAAATAAAAAATACAGGTCATTGTTTTGGGTTAGGCTCCAGCACTAGGCTCCATGAAACCAGGAGAAAGATCAACATGGAGTCACCCAGGCTAACATGCCATAATCACCAAACGGAAACTAAGCTGTCCATTTGACCTTCAAGAACCTACAAGAACCGAGATAGCAGCTAGATTTTGCAAATGGGCCAGCTTCAATGACATAATCAGGAAGTTCCTTCTGCTTTAATCTTTGTTCAAAAGAAGTGACCTGGAGTGACCTCGTGTTAACCAATCAGCAATTTTTCTTTTGTTGTCTTGCTGTCCCTGCCTTACAAGGAAAATAACTCTGAGGAGACCAATTCGCTTTTTGTTCTTTGTTCTTTGTTTCTGCTTTTCTTCAGCCCTTTGTCTATAAAACTAACCAGCTCTGCTCAGCACAACCGAACGCTCCATTCTATTTTATGGAACAAACCACAAAATAAAGCCAATCAAGATCTTTACACTAAATTTGTTGTGACTCTGTCCTTTGACACACTCTCTCCCCACGCTCAGGTCTGAAATCTACAGAGCAGACTGGTTGGGGACTGGACCCTCCAGGACGATTTCTATGATTCTCAGAAATTCCAAGGCAGAATTCCTTTTTGTCTGAGAACCTCAGGCTTTTGTTGTTGTTGTTGTTGTTGTTGTTATTATTTTCTCTTCAGACTCTCAATTGATTAGAGGAGACCCATCTGTACATTGTTGTTGTTGTTGTTAGGTGCCATTGAGTCGAGTCCGACCCATAGCGACCCTCGTAGGGTTTTCAATGGCTGACTGTTTCGGGATTGCCTTGGGAGTGGATTGCCAGGTCCTTCTCCCATTTTGTGGTGCTGGGAATTGAACTCAGGTCCTCAGAGACTGCAGCGCAGCGCTCTACCAACTGAGCTAAGTCCCAGAAACTGTAATCTCTATGACTTCCAAACTCTTCTGATCATAGATGTAATTGCACCTACAAAATACACTCCTGGCAGCATTGTGACCAGGTGTTTGACCATGTAATTGTGTGCCGCAGTCCAGCCAAGCGGACACATGACATTCCCGCCAGGGCCCTGCCTCCTCTCTCTGGCTCATCACCACCGGCCTTGCCCTCCCTCAAACGCCCCACACCCCTTTGCGGGTTGCAGGTATTGGCCTGGGCTGGACCCTCCTCCCCTCCGTGCCTGCCTTCCTCCTGCGACGCTCAGATCTGACCCCAGCATCCCCTCCCAACAAAGGCCCCCACAGCCCCGGGTGACATTGCAGTACCCGGAGCTTTGGTGGATTTTCCTCACAGCGTTTGGCCCCACCGGTGACCCCTTTGTGCGACTCTGTGATTGCATCCGCAAAGCCACGTCAGCAAGCGCACCAGGGCTGCCCCACGCGCTGCCTGGCTCAGCGGATGCCCAGGGAACATGGCCTGGCTGCTGAAACCCCGACCACCCCGGGGAACTCGGAGGGAGCCTGCTGCTCTCAGCACAGAACGTTCTGGCCACCCAGCACCGTGCTCAGGAGGCGCTGAACCAAAAGGCTTTGGCTTCAGAAAAGCAGATGCGGTGCGGGGGAAGCTGCCTTTGCAGGAGGCCCTTGGTGAACTCTGAACTCCAGAGCTGCCTGTGGCTGCCGCCCGGGCCCCGGGGGGGAGGGGGACAGCTCAGAAGGCTGCCCCTCTGCCCCCAGCCTCAGAACCGCCAGAGCTTCCCAGCGGGGCACCCTTCGCGTTGACCTGCTTTTAAATGCTCTGCCTCAGCCCCAGCCCCAGCTCACCAGAACACAGCTGCCTCTCATGAAAGTCCACACGGCCCCCTCTGCATCCGTGCTCCCTCCTCCTGTTCCAAGCATTGCAGAGCTGACAGGGGCCCACAAAGAGCTCCAAGACCAGCTGAATTGTGATGGACAGGAAGGGCTGCCACTTTCCGGGAGACAAGACTCCAGAGGCCAGGGGTGATGGGGTGGGCAGCTCAGGCGGTAGGCAGCTGAGGCGCTCATTCTGGCTAGCTACTAGCTGTGTGACATTGGACAAGGCACTTACCCTCTCTGAACTTGCATTTACTCAGCTGTAAAATGGAGCTCATCATAAGCACTACCTTGATGTGATTATGATTACCTGAGAGTCTCTGTGGAGAGATCTGGGAGCAGTGCCTGGCACACCAGGGTTCACCAAATTTGCATATGTATACCTAGACCTACTCATATGGAGATATACGCACAGAAATACACACACACACACACACACACACAGATATATCTCTTCATCCAATGATATATACGATTATCAAGAGAAAGACTGCAATCTCTTGCTGCCCCTTCCCTATTCTTCTTTCAGAATATTTCTAAAAGTGAGAGAAGGATCATGCCACATTCCTGCCTAAAATTCTTCCTGGGGCTAGGTGGGGTGGCAAATGCCTGTAATCCCAGCCACATGGTAGGCTAAGGCAGGAGAATTTCGAGTTCAAGGACAGAGGCAGCTTGCATAATTTAGTGAGACCCTGACTCAAAATAAAAAATAAAAAGCGGTCTGTGGGTGCAGCCCGGTGGTCGAGCATTTGCAAAGTATGTGGGACGGCCTGGGTTTGACCTCCAAGTACTGTGAAAAAACAACAACAACAACAAAAAACAACTCTTGGCTCTTACATTTCCCTAGGGATAAAGAGTCAGCCCTCACCGTGGCCCAGAGAACATACACAGCCTTATCAAGCTGCCGGCACACACGGTCCTCTTTCTCATTCCATTTGCTCCCTGCTTATGACCTTGGCTTTGACTGTAAAATTGTTCCTCCGTGAGGGTCTTCTCAAAACACGTTCTCTCTGTTCCTTCTTCCCTTTATTTTCATAGGAAATCAAACTGGACTCCGTACCTGAAATGCTTATCTACTGGGTAGTCTTCTTTCTCTCTTCTTTTCTTTTTTCTTTTTTCTTTTCTCTTTTCCTTTCCGTTCTTTTCTTTTCCTTTTTTTTTCTTTTTCTCTTTTCTTTTTTCCTTTTCTTTTGACAAGGTCTCACTATGCAGCCCAGACCGGCCTCAGATTTGCGATCCTCAGGCCGCGCATCCTGTGAGTGCGGGGACATAGGAGTGTGCCATGGTGCCTGGCTTACCGGTTCTAAGTCTCGGAGATGAGGGCGTGGACTGCCACGCGGGCTGCGCACTTCAGCTCTTACTGCGGTGCCGTGTGCGGTGCACTCAATGAACGCGTGAATTAGGGAAGGGGGCCTCCTGCTCTCAGCCTGGGCTCAGCCCTCCCCAGGCCCTCCCACTGCCTGTCTTCCCCTGATGCCAACTGCTGAGGGCTCTCTGGTCCAAGGCCTGAGTCAGGCCTCCCTGGTGCTGCTCCAAGAGGACTGGATGAGCCGCCTCAGCTGGCTAGAGGCCTGGGCCAGGGAGAGGTGAGGATGGAGTCCAAGCTGGGCAGAGGCTCTGGCGCTCGGGGAGTGGGCGCTGCTTGGGCACAGAAGGAGGTGGCCTCTCTCCCAGCAGTCGCTGGCATGGCCTGCCAAGGCCCAGCTGTCAGCACGGACCTGCCAGAACACTGACAGATGCCCAGCCCCTTGTGGCAGGGATTCTGCCTTGAATGCGGATGGCAGGATTTGAGAGGACTCAGGCCTGTCCACTGTAAATCCCCAGGAAGCCAGGCCACTGGGAAGCATGACAGGGACTTGGGCCTCTGCCACTGAGAGGCTGCGGCTTAGTGACTGGGTGTTGGCATCGGACGGACCCGAGCTGGAGTCTGTGCTGTGCAGCTTACTGGCAGTGTGATCTTACCAATGACTCAACCAGGCTTAGAAGGACAAATCCTGCACTTTCTCAGCCTTGTGGAAGATAAAAGGTAACTTCACAGAAGGAGAGATTAGAAAGGCAGTTTCTAGAGGCTGAGGACAAGAGTGGGAGAGGGCAGAGGCAGAGAGGCTGTGGGTGCTACTGGACAGGAGGAATAACCTCAAAAGTTCTGCACAGCAGGGAACCTGGGGTTGACAACAATTCACTGTGTGTTTCAAACTAGCCAGGAGAGAGGATTTCGTGTGCTCCCAGCACGAAGAAATGAATGGTGGGGGCGATATTACAATTACCCTGATCACATCACATGCACGTACTTAATTGTGCCTTAGCCCCCAAATATGTAAACTAGAAATTGAAAAAATTTAAGCTATGCAACCTCCCTGAGGTTTATTTCACTCATGTGTAAAACGAGAAAAATGCTGCTTGCCTAGAAGGGTTGGTGGTGGGATGAGATGAGATCACCTATTGAA
Source organism: Pedetes capensis (assembly GCA_007922755.1). Classification (NCBI taxonomy): domain Eukaryota; kingdom Metazoa; phylum Chordata; class Mammalia; order Rodentia; family Pedetidae; genus Pedetes; species Pedetes capensis. The sequence continues at coordinate 3,177 of VMDO01014814.1, read as the reverse complement.
ACGGAAGCTGGCACGTACCTGCCACACGGCAAACGCTCTGCTGTGGTAGCAGTGGGGTGGTGTGGTGCAGAAAGACAGCCTTCCTAGCTTTCTTAAAAGCCAGAGCAGCCAGAATCCCCTAGATTCCTCCTTGGACCAGAGCAGGTCCCGCCTGCGCCAATGCTTTGCATTTGTCACGGGCTGTATTGCTCTGCCCTCCTCCTCCCCGTGTGTGAAGCTGAGGATGGGGACTCACCATGACGGAGCTGCTTCTAGATGCCTCAATTCCCTCCTCTAATGCCTGGGAGATAGCAGTGCCGGGCCAGGCTCCTCCCTCTCCTTCAGCCAAGGGGACTTTGTCACCACCTCCCGTCACACTCATTCTCAAAGACTTGCATCAGCCCTGTGCCTACCCTCCTGCCTCCTGGCCGAGCCCCATGGCTTCACGTCTCCTGCCAGGCTCTGTGTGTGCATACGTGCACACATGTGCGCATGCGTGCACACAGCCAACCTGCTTCCTACCATCGGTCAGGCTTTACATCCTGCTACCCAGTCCTTCTGGTAATTGTGCCTGGATCCCTTCTCTCCTTGGGATATCAGTTGTAGGAGAACAAATCCGTGATCACGGTCCTCAGACCAAAATCAGGACCACAACGTCCTGGACAGGGACCGGCAAGCGCTGCAGACGAGCACTGTTCCCCAGGATTAGACTGGGATTCTCCTCTAGCCCCGAAGGAGACATGTGCGCACGAAGTTTCTTTCCAGAACCACGAAGGCCTGATGTTGGCCAACATTCCCATAAGTGGAGGCAAACAGATTTGTAGGTTTCAGTTCTTCTAGGACACAGAACACAAGGACGCATGAGGGAGCTGGCAAGTCAGCGGGGGAAGCCGTTCCCGAGCTGGAGACCTGCCGGGCCGGCCATCTCTCATCGTCTCGGACACTTGTTCTCCTGGCTGCTCCTCCGCGGCACCCTCCCTGCCCCCAGCCCAGGAGATGGTCCAGGGCAGAAGGAAAATGGCCTTCCCTGGCCTCTGCTGGAAGCCCTGCCTGGCCAAGGGAAGAGCTGCCATTTCCAAAGCAGGCATGAGGTTTCTTCCCAGGGTGCTGAGGTTTGCCTCATCATCGCCTCATCATCGCCTCATCATCGCTCCCACCTGTCTTTGTTATTTCAGTCTTTGTGTCCCGAGCTTGGGGGAGAAGCACTATGGGCGTGTTCCCATGGCATTTTCTTCCTTTTGACATGTGTCACTTGGCACTGCCTTGCCCCAGGAAGGACCGTGTTCCTGGGTCACTTTCTACAGCCCCCGTCCCGTGGCAGAGCTCAGCCCGAGGAAAGGGCACAAAGGTCGCTCCGTGACATTGCATTTGCTCATGCAGATCTTCAAAGGCACGGCCTCAGCTCAAACCCATGGCCGACGCGGACTTCTCCGTGACTCTCTGACGTCCTTTCCTTCCCTGCAGCTGGCAGCCCCTGTTACAGCCTCTCTGAGCATCGAGAAATGCCAGGAGCCACAAGCACACGCAGGATCTACCTGCTCTTCTAAGAGCCCGGTCTGCTCACGTGGAAGGTGTCTGGGCTGCGCTCTGCTAAGCTGCCCAGAGGACAGATTGGGCCTGCAGTCTCAGGAGAGAGAGTAGCGAAATGCAAGGGCCAGACACGTGGGGTGTGGCATGAGTCTGTCGCTGCTGGGGTGTTGTGGCCATCCATCAGCTCCCTACCCGGCTCTGCTCAGTCCCAGCGCAGAGCCTTTGCTTGTGCGGCAACTTCCGTCTGTCCCCTCCTTCCCTCCAGGGACGCTGTCTCTGAACTTCACACCGAGACAAACCTACGCCTTTAGGATGCCAACTCTGTACCTTTTTTTTTTTTTTCTTTTCGTGGTACTGGGGGTTGAACCCAGGGCATCACGCCTGCATGCTCTGCAAGTGCTGGACCACTGAGCTGCGCCCCCAGCCCATTTTTTTACTTTTTGAGACAGGGTCTCGCTAAGTTACACAGACTGTCTCTGGTCTCGAACCTGCGATCCTCCTGCCTCCACCTCTTGAGCCGCTGCGATTATAGGCGTGTGCCACTGCGCCTGGCTTGTACCCTTTTCCATAGCCCTTGTCATGGTTGTCATGTCACCTGTGTTTCTGAGATGGAGCAAATGTCTACCTGCCCCCAATAAACCACGAGCCCCATGGGTGCAGGCTCCCACCTGTGTGGCTGACCATTGTCTCCGTGTTAGCAGACGGCCTGACCTGAGCCCCCTGATCCGCACGTGCTGAGCGAATGAACGAAGGCATGAGTAACTGTGGGTGCAGACGTGGTGCAGTGCGTGTTGTTGTAAGCGTGGGCTGCGTATCTGGCCCCAGGTACTCAGGACCCCATATGCTCTGGAGCGTACATCCTATGCCTCCCCCTGCCTGTCCATCCGCTGGGACCTGCACAAGCTGGGCTTTCTACAAAATACTCTGAGTCCTCTGGGAAGAGAACAGCACCTGGGTCACTTAACCAGGAGCTTTTAGCACAGGAACAAGAGGGACTGTGAGAAGCGTGGGCTGTGGGTGAGGGGCTCCTGTTCTAGAACAAGTGGGATTCAGCACTGAGACCGCCTCCAGGGAAGGGGGCCTCATGTCCCACAGGGTCATTTGCAGGCGGAAAGGGATCGTGTTGGTAAAAGTGCTTTGTGAGCCATTGTGCGCATTGGCGGATGCTCTCAAGAGTTACCCCTCACTGTTGCTGAAGTCACCCGCAGAGAGGCTGCGAGGGCTCTAGCAGGCAGCGAGGGCTCTAGAAGGCTGAGAGGGCTCTAGAAGTCAGGGAGGGCTCTAGAAGGCTAAGAGGGCTCTAGAAGTCAGGGAGGGCTCTAGAAGGCTGAGAGGGCTCTAGCAGGCAGCCAGGGCTCTAGCAGGCAGCCAGGGCTCTAGCAGGCAGCGAGGGCTCTACAAGGCTGAGAGGGCTCTAGCAGGGAGCCAGGGCTCTAGAAGGCAGTGAGGGCTCTAGCAGGCAGTGAGGGCTCTAGCAGGCAGTGAGGGCTCTAGAAAGCAGCGAGGGCTCTAGAAGGCTGTGAGGGCTCTAGAAGGCAGCCAGGGCTCTAGAAGGCAGCCAGGCTCTAGAAGGCAACCAGGCTCTAGAAGGCTGCGAGGGCTCTAGAAGGCTGCAAGGGCTCTAGAAGGCAGCGAGGGCTCTAGAAGGCAGCCAGGGCTCTAGAAGGC
>VMDO01014813.1:0-53286 GCA_007922755.1 Pedetes capensis | reverse complement strand
TTATATAATTGTAATAATCTTTGTTATTATTGCCCCTTCTGTGATGGATAATCTGCTAGAATTTTTTTTTCTTTTTTGGGGGCTGTGATGGGGATTGATATTAGGCCCCAGCAATTGGTAAACAAGTACTCTACTCTATATTTGTTTATTTATCTTTAATTTATATAATACTAACCAAAATTTAGCTGTGGAGGATTTAATGCTTCTAACTTTGCAGGTTAGGATAAATGAGGTTAAGAAAATAAAAGCAGAAGTGACTTACTCTAGGTGTATAAAATATCAAATAAATAAAGCAAAATTCAAAAGTTCTGTCTGACTTCAAATCCTTTATTCTATAATCCCAGCATACATGGACAAATAATTAACAAAATTAAGTTTCTAAAGGATATTATTAGGTTAAAAAAGAGTAAGTGGAAGCATATAGACAAACCCAAACGGTATTTGAATAATAAAATATAGCTTTTTAAAAAAGATTGTATTGAACTTCTCAACAATAGTTTCTGTCTTTTCTAAGAAATATTAGCAATTGTTAATTAGTTCATTTTTCTATATAAATAATAGTGAGAAAATAGGAAAATTTTGATCAAAAATATTCTCCCAGATTATCATTTGGTAGGTTTTTTGGGAAACTAAGTTATTTTTACATATTGGTGTATAATTGCCTGTCATCATCAGCATTCACTCAGCTGACACACACAGACATATCAAGTGATTTGACATTTCATGTTCAGTAAAGAAATAGAAAAATGAAGTGAATTTATCCCCTCAAGGTTAGAATTTGAGTTCAAATTTTATTTGAATAAAAAATATTGTCACATGTGTATCTAAAATTTAAAAATAAAAAGATGAATAATTAATTTACCTCTTCTGTATTAATTTCTTTCCTAAGTTTATTTACATGCATAATTTCAATGGAATTCCAGTGCTTTCTTTACAATGATATATTTCAAAAATGTTAAACAAGGCCAATTTTCCCATCCCCCACCATACTACACTATCTTTCAAATATACTCTCCATTATAGATTAGAAAATAAAAAAGTTTACTTAATGCAACAATATGACACTGGGCTTATCTCATCTGCTCTCTTAAACTAAGCATGGTTGAGCCCAGTCAGTCCTTAGATGGGAGACCACATGGGAACACTGGATGCTGTAGGCTTGGGACAGGGACCTGGCAATCCACTCATGAAACAATCAGACATCAAAAACCCTATGAAGAGCAGAGGAGCACTGACATAGTGCTGGGCATGGCACAGTATCAAGGAATGTTTCATTTGGTGTACATAGAGCCGCTAGGAGTTGGACTGGACTGGATGACAACTAACAATAAAAATGTAGCTATTTGGTAAACTTAAATTCATTTTATTTCATCTTTTATGATATACACTTATCAATAATGCAGCCACAAATTTTGTGTTCTGCCTCTTCACCATGGCTTATCAATTATTCTTATATACAGACATAAGTTTTCTTCATCTGATCAAAATCAGTATATAAAATTTATATGTTATCCAAGAGATAGGGGGATTTTTATGTGTAAACTGTTTCTCAAAGACATAAACTTACTTGATGAAGTATGTAGCTAGTAAAAGAACTTCTAGAATTAAGATTTCCAAAAATTATGTTATTTTCCTACTGTATACAGACCTGGTTATTTATCAAGATCAGATTAATTCTTGTTCTAATTTTCAGGCACGTATGATTAATATAGATTCTTGTACTACTTTGGGCAAAAGTAGATATCTTTTATCTGTAGAATAATTTTTGTTTTTAAAAGTTCTAAAACATTTCCATATTAAACACATGGAATCAAAGATTCAAGCAATACCTCTTCTCTATCTGGAAAAACAAGATTCAAGCAATACCTTCTTCTACTGATAAACTCCCCTTCTAGGTTAATGATAACAAATTCTACTTAGCATTTGTTCTACCAATTCATGGAACAAATAACCACCTAAAAAATTAAGCAATTGCTTCTATTAGAATGGAATACTAATTATATGTTTGGATGAAAAAGTATAAACACTTTGAATTTCATAAGGAATTAGCCAAGTTTATGCAAAAGCATGTTGCTGTTGAACAAATATTTATCTTTTACAGCATGCCATATGCGTAGGAAAAATGCAAAAGAGATACAGGATGTAGAGTGTCTTTTAGAATATTTTACTCTGCCAGGGATACTTTAAACATTTTTTTCTTTTTTTCTGTACTGGGGCTTGAACCCAGCTCCATGCGCTTGCAAAGCGCATGTACCACTGAGCTGCACCCTCAGCCCATTTATTTTTTTAATTATTAATTTTTTTTTTTTTTACTTTTTGAGATAGGGTTTCGCTAAATTATGCAGACTGCCTCTGATCTTGAACTTGCAATACTCCTGCCTCCCGAGTCACTGGGATTACAGGCATATGCCACCATGCCCGGCTACTATAAACATTTTTATAAAGATTGTGGTAGTTGCTTTTTCTTAGAATAAGCCATTATTTACTTAACAAATATATAAATACGCTGGAGAACATAATTTCACTAATTGAACTTGTGCCATTTTTTACCACACAAGCAAGAGTGTGTGTGAGAGGTCTGCTAGAGGAAAGGCTGCAAGAACCTGGTTTGGAGTCTTACCATCTGCCTTCCAGTTATGTGAGACAATGGAAAATCTGAAGATCAAAAGTCAGAACAAGACCAGGTGCTAATTGTGGAACAGATCATCAACTTCTGGTTCAAACTGAAACTGAAAAAATATCAGAACAAGTGTATGAGAATCAAGGTATGACCATGAGTATATTCTGCCTGAGTTCAGAGACTATCTCAAGAACACATTTGATAAGTTAGATATTACTGACTGAAGACCAGAAGAGTTGTGGCATGACATCAAAGATATTATCCATAAGGAAAGCAAAAAGTTATTAAAAAAACAGAAAAAAAATCAATTATACATCAAAAAGACTCTAAAACATGTGCTTAAATGTTAATCAGATGAAGTAAAAGGAAGACATGACAAAATTAAAGACCTAAACAGAAGATTTCAAAGGGAAGCTTGAGAAGACAAAACCAAATATAATTATATATGAAAAGACCTGGAGCTAGAAAATCAAAAAGGAAAAACACACTGTTTTTCTCAAGCTTAAAGAATTCAAGAAAAAAATCAAGCCTTGAGTGTCAACAGTGAAGAATTGTACAGAGAAAATATCAAACAACACAGGAAACATCAAAAGAAGATGGAAGGAATATAATACATCATTATACCAAAGAGGTGGCATATGATTAGGAGTCAATGGTATGGAAGAAAGAAATGGAATCTGACTTGAAGGAATTTACAAAATACAAGTTTCCAGGAGCTGATATAATACCAACAGAGATGTCTTAACAAACTGATACTGCACTGGAGGTGCTCAAGTGTTTAGGCCAAGAGAACTGGAAAACAGCTCCCTGACCAATTGACTGGAAGAGATCTGTATTTCTGCCTTTTCCCAAAAAGAGGGATCCAATTGAATACAGAAATTATCCAATGATATAATTAATATCACACCCAAGTAAAATTTTGCTCAACATCATTCAAAAGGGAGTATATAGACAGGGAACTGCCTGAAAATAAAGTCGGATTCAAAAGAGGGCATGGTAACAATGACATCACTGCTGATGTCAGATGGATGTTGGTTTAAAATGTATTATACCTGAAAGTTGTCAACCTATGTTTTCTTGACTATGTGAAGACATTTGTGTGGATCACAACAAATTATAGATAACATTCCAAAGAATGGGAATGCCAGAGCACTTATTTGTACTCAGAAGGAATCTGTACATGGACTAGGAGGCACTCTTTTGAATAGAACAAGGAAAAGTTCCCTGGTTTAAAGTCAAGAAAGGTCTGTTTCAGAGCTCTATCTTTCATCATACCTCTTCAATCTATCCTGAGCAAATAATCCAATAACTTGGACTTCATGTAGAAGGATATGACATCAGGATTAGAAGAAGATTCATTCACAATTTGTATTATGCAGATTACACAACTTTGCTTGCTGAACGTGAAGAGGATTTGAAATATTTACTGATCGAAAACACAGCCTTCTATATGGATTACACCTCAACATAAACAAAACAAATATCCTTACAATTGGGTCAGTATGCAACTTCATGATAAATGGAGAACAGATTGAGGCTGTCCAGGATTTTGCCTTACTTGATTCTACCATCAACACCCATGGAAGCAGCACTCAAGAAACTAAAAGATGCACTGCATTGAAAAAAAGCTGCTGGAAATGACCTTTTTAAAGTGTTGAAAATTAAAGATGTTGCATTGAAGACGAAGGTGCGTCTGACTCATGCCACGGTATTTTCAGTTCATCATATGCTTGTGGATGCTAGATCATGAATAAGGGAGATAGCAGAAGAATTGATGCTTTTGAATTATGGTGCTAGAAATGAATATTTAATATACCACAAACTATCAAAGGAATCAACAGATCCATCCTACAAGAAGTACAACCAGAGTATTCCTTTTAAAAATGGATGGCTACACTGAATCTGATATATTTTAGACATGTTGACAAGAGGGACCAATCCCTGGAGAAGGACATCATGTTTGGGAGTGGTAAGTTAATGAAAGAAAGCAAAACCCTCAACTAGATGTATTGACACAGTGCCTGAAACAATGGACTTAAACATAAAAATGATTGTGTGCTTAGCACACAATCATGGAGTGTTTTGTTCTATTGTAGAGAGGCTGGCATGAGTTGGTCCTGAGTCGACAGCACCTAACCATAGCATACAAAATTCACAAACATACAAACTAAGGAATATTGTTTAAGAATGTACATCTTGGTAGTAAGCAAAGCAAGAAAATAATTATCATATTTGTCAGGATACTGGTTATTTCTGGAGAGAAGGTGCAAAATGTGATTATATTCTTGTAAGGTCACATTGGAGACCTCCAATTACTAACACTAATCTATTTCTTGCCATGGACAGTATTTAAACAAGTATTGCTAGTTTTATAACTATTTTATGCACATGTTCTTTATTTTTAGTTACTTTTTTAAAAATTCTGAACAAAATATAGAAATAGGATGGGTATAATCCCTATAATAACTCCAAAATAAAAGAATTTTGTTAATTTGTCAATTTTTATTTCTCTACTTTTGTGCTAACAATAGTATAAACAAAAGTATACACTCAGGATAATTCCTTTTATTGTGGTAAATCATATCTTAGAGAGATTTAATTGAAAGCATTTAGCCTAGGATTTAAGACACCTATGATTTGCCTTAGCTATGTTAATGACTGGTGCTATGATTCTGGAGAGTGAAGGAATCTCATTTCAGATCCAGAAACTAAATAATATAAAATGGAAATTCCTAACCAATTACTGGGAAATCAAAACTTTATAATTATAACTTGTTTTTAACTATTTAATAACATTTAAAATCTATGCTGTAGTTAGGTGCCATCAAGTTGTATCAGACTTTTAGCTCAGTTGGTAGAGCACCATTCTGCAGTCTCTGAGTTTCTGAATTCAATTTCCAGCATTGCAAAAATGGGAGAAGGAAGTGGCAATCCACTCCCAAACCAATTCCAAAACAATCAGCCATTGAAAATCCTATGAGGGTCTCTATGACTAACACACAATTTGAGAGCACAACAAAGTCTATGCAATCATGACAGACTTATTATTATGCTATATCTACAAATGAATATTTCTTAGCAGGTGCAGTTATGTTTTAAATGTTTAGTTTGTTGTTATTGTTTTTGTTAATTGTTTTAATGACAGCATACTGCGGACTTCAGACTGGGAATGGACAAAACTGCATCCCTGTCTTGCAAAATAAGAATAACTTTGAAAATTTAAAAGAAAAACTAAAAGATGTTTGATATATCTTTTGCCTAGATTTAATGACTTCATTTGTAAAACTTAAAGTTTATATCCAAATAACAATTTTCAATACAATTGGGCTCCTTTCTTGCCTCAACAGAAACAATTTAATACATTTGATTGGAGGCTTGTGGAAAATATAAGGGGTTGCAAGTACTACTTGAAATGAAGTACATAGTTTTCTCTTAATCTTTCTTGAAATATCTTTCTTCCTGGAAAAAAACTGATAATAAATTTCATATCTGATCCAAAATTTAATGTTTATTAACATAGAGAAAATGTATTTTATGATATATATATACATATATATGTGTATATGTGTGTGTGTATATACACTCACACACAAATACATACATACATACATATAGGTTTGTGTGTAGGTGTGTTTATGTATGTGGATATGTGTGCGCATGCATGTATGTGGTTGTGTGTGATTTTGTTGAGACACATCTCTCTATGTAGCACACCTGGCCTAGAACTTGAGTTGCTCCTGCTCAGCTGAGTATCAGGAAGACAGAGGTGCACCACCACCCCTGACTTAAAATTATAGTTTATTTTTCCACTGAACTGACAAAGGATAAGAGATTAAGAATACATAAAACATATAGAAGTAATGGAGAAATTATAAAAAATTTATATGCCTATGTTGAAAAAATGATAGATTAATGAAGAAATATAATTTTTCATAGGTTATGATTGTTAATAAGTAATTTTATTTTCAAACAGATATCAAATTAATCTCATTAGGTCACATGAAATTAAACATCAGTGTTAAAATTATTTTAAACAGTATATTAACGGCAGTGTTTTAACAGTAATTGCTAATGATTCTGACACCAGATTTACCATGAATAATTTACCTTCAAAAGTGCAGAGCCAACCATATAATTTCCATCTTATTTGAGGACTTTCTAATTTGAAGAACTATACTTATTTTCTTTAAAAGTGGTTATTATGAACAGGAAAAAAGTAACACAAGTTAAATATTTCTTTATAAGTGTCTGGTAGTAAGATAATCACCACATGAAATAGGGATAAAATTAGAACCAATAATATTTTATAACTGAGGTCACTTATAGAGATTTTTAATAATAACCAAGTGTATTTCCACATCTTCTATTGTAAGAAAATTAATGGGAGTATGGATGAATAATCTCCCAATAATGTCTGGCATATCTATTATGAAATTATAAATGTTTTAGGCTTCAAAAGTGATTTTCATTTCATGTGTTATTTCATCAAAATTTATTCTCATTTCCATTTCCTCTTAAAATATTTATTTTTCATATTATTTTTTCCTAACATGTGAACACATATTTCATGTAATGAATATAGAATTATTTAGACCCAGGCTTTCTCTTTTATTTGAATGGTACCATGAGAATTAAGAAAAAAGAAGAGACAAAAGTGCAAAATTTGATTTTGATTCATCTCGAATATACTGAAATTTCATTTTCTTTGTAATCATGGAATTCCTATACTCAGATATTATAAAACTGACGTGTTTCTTCTCTTAAGGTACAAATTACCTTTATTGAATTTTAAATTCTTTCTCTGTGACTCTCTCTGTCTGTATCAACTTTATCTCTTTTTTCCTCATCTATGAATTTGAGGAGGGGTGATATGCCAACCTCAAGAAAGATATGAGGAATAGAATAAGACACAAGAGAAGCTGTGCATAGTGGCACATACCTGTAATATCAATGACTTGGGAGGTAGAGGCAGGAGGATCACATGTTCAATAGCCAGAGTCAGCCTGTATAATTCAGGGGGACCTTGATTGAAAAATAAGAAAAGGACTTAGAGGTAGATCCCGTTGGTAGAGCATTTGCGAAGATTTTTGCCCATTTTTTTCAACCAAACTTACCAATTACTTTTCTCAAAGATGAACTGGTAATGCATCTTTATCTAGTGTGTGTGTGTGTGTGTGTGTGTGTGTGTGTGTGTGTGTGTGTGTGTATATATATATATATATATATATAGTGTGTGTGTGTGTGTGTGTGTGTGTGTGTTGAGTGTGAGAACCACTCAACACAGGCCACAATCCCCAATTTCTAATATTATACTTTTCTCTAAAAACAATACATAAAAGACAAGAGATGACAGAAACCTCTGCCCTGGAATTAAGTACTTTGAAGTAAGAGGCTTTAACCATACCAATGACCATGGATACAGAATTTCTCAAAAACAAAACAAAACAAAAACGTTAGTAAAACCAATCCAAGAGCAAACTGAAAAGATCACACATCATGGCTTCATGAGATTCACCTAGAGAACGCAAGGGTGGTTGAACATATGCAAATCAATAAACATGATACACGGTATCAATAGAACGGAGGACAAACTTATATGATCCTCTCAATGGATACAAGGAAAGCATGTGACAAAATTCCACATCCTAGCAGGGTGAGGGGGCTGGGATTTGGCTCAGTGGGTAGAGCGCTGCGCTGCAGTCTCTGAGGTCCCGAGTTCAATTCCCAGCACCGCAAAAATGGGAGAAGGACCTGGCAATCCACTCCCAAGGCAATCCCGAAGCACTCAGCCATTGAAAACCCTATGAGGGTCGCTATGAGTCAGATACTGACTCGACGGCACCTAACAACAACAACAGCAGGGTGAGGGGCACATGACTGTCCTTCCAGTGACTAGGGAGGTGGAGGCAGGAGGAGGATTGAAAGTTCAAGACCAGAGGCAATCTGCATAATTTAGTGAGACCTAGTCTCAAAAACTAAATAAAAAATTGGGTTGAGGGTGCAGCTCAGTGGTACAGCACTTGGAAAGCATGCAAGCTTGAGGCTCTGGGTTCAATCCCTAGTACAGCAAAAATAAATGAATAGATAAATAAATAAATAAATAAATATTAAGTAAATAAAAACAAAAAAAATTTCAACATCTTTTCATAATAAAAGTCCTCAATTTGGTATAGAAGTATATAACTCAAAATAAATATAGAAATGTTATAAATAAAATAAAAATAAATAAAATAAATATGAACAATATTTTAAAACCATCAAATAAGTTTGTACTGAACAGGGAAAAACTGAAGAATGTTTCCTCTAAAATGGGAACATGACAAGAATGTCCAATTTCATCACTCATTAAATATAGTACTAGAAGTGTTAGCAATTTTAAGAGAAGAAAAACAGGGTATCCAAATCAAAAAGGATGAAGTTTGTGGGTGACATCATTATATAAATGGAAAATCCTAAATACTCTATCAAAAATTATTAGAATGTATAAAAATTCAATAAAATTATAGAAGATAAAAATTAATGTACAAAATAGTAGTATTTTTATGCACCAATGATGTACTTGCTGGAAAAGGAATTATGAAAGTGACCCTACTCACTATCTACATCAATTAAAATATTTAGGAAAAAACTTACCTTAGAAAGTGAAATATATCTACAACAAAAACTATAAAACATTGATGAAGGAAATTATAGAATACATAAAAAGGGAAAGATATCCTCTCTGTTGATGATTTGGCAGAATCAATATTTTTAAATGATTATAAAATCCAAAGTGATCTGAAGATTCAAAGCAAGTACCATCAATATATCAATGAATTTCCTCATGGAAATAGCAAAAAGCTGTAAAATTAGTATGGAACCATGTTTTTGTTAGGTGCCATCAAATCAGGCCTGACTCCTAACAACCCTACGTACAATAGATGAAAAAGTACCTAACACTGTGCTGTGCATGACACTATTATCAGTGCTTCTCTGTTATTTGTAGGTTTTTCAATGGTTGATTGTTTTTGAGTAGGCTGCTAGGTTCTTCTCCCAAACTTACAGCACCCGGTATTCCCAGGTGGTTTCCCACCCAACTACTAACCAGTACTAACCCTAATTAGCTTCTGAGATCTGACAAGATCAGATGCCAGAGTTGCAATATGGAATCATAAAAGACTCAAAATGGCCAAAATGATCTGGGAGGAGGGGAAGTAAAAGTCTGGAGGTCTAGTGATATCTGACTTTAAATCTCACTACAAACCTATATTTACTAAAACAGTGTGGATCAGTAAAATAAAATAAATTATAAAGAAATAATCAATGCTTAGACCATGAAATGATTTATAACAAATCCACCAAGAACATATAGCAGAGAAAAGATACTTTTCTCAAAAAATGATGTTGGCAGTATTAGATACCCACATGAATGAGTATAGACATCTTTTTCCCACTATACAAAAGAAATCAACTCAAAATGGATCAAAGACATAAATCTTAACGTTAGTATTATGAAATGATTACAAAAAATAAGGAAATACTTCAAGAAATTGGTGTAGGACTCCAAATCCACAAAGAATACACACAAAATAGGAAATGGTAATTTAGTAAGCTAATAAGATTTTTCAAATCAAAAGAGAAAAACATAGAATTAATAAATTGCACTTAGAATGTGAGAAAACATTTCCAAATGGCATATCTGATCAGGATTAATTCATAAAACATAAGGATATCTTATATAACAAAATACCAAAAATATCCACTTAAAAATTGTCCAAAGAGCTTCTCAAAAGAAGACATAAAAATGACCAACAAATACTTAAAGAATGCTCAATTTCAAAAAGAAGACCATAAGATAAACACAGATCAAAGTGAAAATGTGACATTTCATCTCACAGTGGCTATCATTAAAATCACAGGAAATAAATTCTGGCAAGCCTAGGGAAAAAAAGGAACTCCTAAATACTGTTGGTGGTAATGTATGTTAGTATAGCCATTATGAAGAAGTATCTGCGGATTCCTCAGAAAGCTAAAAGTGGAACAGCAATCCTACTACTGATTATAATCAAATTTATATACAAATAGTTATTTAACTAAAGTTTATTCGATTATTATTCTAAAAAATACATGTATTCTTATGTTTCTTACTACATTATTCAAAATAGCCAATGCTATTATTTGAATTTAAAATGTTTCTGTCAATTATTTTGCCACAGTAATACACAATCTGACCAACACAGGAAATTGGTTCCAGAGAGTGGGGAGAAACCTGACCATCTGGTTCACAGGCCTTTGTGGGAGCCATAAGGAAGAAGTTGGAGGTGTGGGCAAGAGAAGTCCTTGAAGGCTATTCATAGAGATTGAGGATCAATTCTGGTGATTTTTTGGAAAAACAGAAAGCAAATAGAAATGTAGCTAGTAAAAACTGGACTCAGGAGCCTGGGGCAATGGCACACACCTGTAATCTCAGTGACTTTGGAGGCAGAGGCAGGAGGATCACAAGTTCCAGACCAAAGGGAGTCTGTGTAATTTAGCAAGACCCTGTCTCAGAAAGTAAAAAAATGGGCTGAGGGTGCACCTCAGTGGTCCAGCACTTGCAGAGCATGCAAGCATGAGGTGAGGCCCTGGGTTCAACCCCCAGTACCGCAGAAAAAATAAAAAAATAAAAAAAGACAGGGACTCACCAGATTTCAGAGGAAAATGAGCACTTATTGGGAATTGGAATAGAACCCATTCATTTCCATTCTGAAGAAGTTTGTCTGTATTCTTGAGTTTCCTAAAGATTTGAGGGAGTCTAAAATCAAAAGTTATGGGCTAGCTAACTTGATGGGAAAATATTAAGGCAGAATTGTACTGAGGCCATGGCTTAGTAATTACTGAATACTTTTAGCTGGATTTTTGATGAAAACAAAGCAGAAGAGAAGAGTGTGTAAATTAAGCAGTTCAGAGAGAAAAAAGGTTATAGCATATTTAAAGTTACAGACAAGGCAAGTTTTTGCAATTGTTAAATACAAACTCCAGTAAAGAAAAGTCAGGCATTTTGCACTGAGACAATAGAAATTTCCTGGGGTCAAAACAGGCATCCCTTTGAAGACCCCAGAGAGTTAAGTGGCAAATTCCCTTAAAAGATTTTCCTTTGAGAAGAGAATATCTAAAAAGCAAGTGTCTCAGAGATTCACTCCTACAAAGAGGAGAAGTGGTTTCATGACCTAGCCACAGAGGCTGCAACAGTTGTAGTCGCAAGGGACAAAGCTGCTTGAACTAGCAGCAAACCCCTGTGGTGTTCATGTGATGCTGATTTTACCAGCATGCAGAATACAAGAATTAAGAGGTGATATAGAGGCTGTCACCAAGATTCCAGAGAATAGCCTGCAAGGCCAGACAATCTGTACCAGGGTTGAACTCCCTGTAGATATCCCTGGCTGGAGTGAGCAGCTTTGAGGATAGAGCCTAAGCTGCAATGGAGACCTCAGGATTTTAGAGCTGTCAGTAACTTAAAACATCTGCTGAGGAAATCTATCAGCAATGAGTGGAACCAACATAAGAAGGCCATGAATGCTGCAAATGGCAAAGCCATGAGGAAAGAACTCCCCAAGCCTATTTGAGACCCAGTGATTCCATTGTGTGTGCCAGATGCCAAACAGGGACCAACAGAGTTTGTTTCTCTAGCTTTATACTGGCCTTGCTTTGGACCAATCATTTTTTGATGTGCTCCCATTCATCCTTTTTGGAATAGGAATGCTTGTCCTGTGCCATGGTATTTTGGAGATTTGGAACTTGTCTTTGGCTTTGTAGGGGTTTACAGCTAAATTTGCCTTAAGTCTCAGTGGAGATTTTGCATTTGAACTTTTGGACACAGTTGAGTCTGTTAAAATTTGGGGGATTCTTGAATTTAAATTGAATACATTTTACATTATGAAGTGGACAGGAACCTTTGGGGCTCAGGGCAGTCTGTCATGGTTTGAAGCTAAAATGTCACCAGAAGGTCATATGTTTGAATGTTTGGTCCTCAGCTGATGGCCCTGCCCTAGGAGGCTATTGAACTTTGGGAGTTGAAACCTATTTTGCAAAACAGGTAACAGGGTCCAGGCATTTGGAGGTTTTTATGTGGACCCCAAGTTCTAGTACATTTCTGTACACTTCTTGATCTGTCTAGTATACTTCTTGATCTATCAAAACATGAGGTTCTCCACCATAGACCCTGCCAACTCCTCTGGTGGCATGCCTGCCTGCCCTGCCACAATACCTCCTTACCACTATGGACAGAAGTCTTCAAACCATGAGCCCCAGTAAATCATTTCTTCCATAAGTGTATATCTGTCAGATAGTTTGCCACAGTGACACATAAATTAAATAGCACAGCCAAAATATATAATTAACTCCAATGCCCTGGAGTAGATGTATAGATAAAGAAAATGTGCTATATTTATACAACAGAATATTGTGTAGCCATAAAAAATAAAATCCTATTCTTTGAATCTGCATGGATAGAATTGAAGTTCATTATATTAAATGAAATAAGCCACACACAGCCAAATATCACATGGTCTTATTCATTTTTTGAAACCAATACATAAAACTTGTAGAAAGCTGCAATAGAATTGTGGTCATTTGAGACTAGGGAGGATGGGCACGGGGCTGAAAGAAACTCAATAGGGGACACCAAAAACCAAGTGGAGTAATCAGTATTGGCTCTTTTTCAGCACAATTAAGGTAATGATTGGGAAAAACAATCTATGATATGTATCAAAATGACATGAAGGGCATGAAATGCTTACTCTGTACCATTGTTAGTATGTAATTTGCTTATGGTTTGCAGGGGTTCACTGCTAAGTTTGCCTTGAATCTCAGTGGAGACTTTGCATTGGACTTTGAAACACAATTGAAATGGTTAAAACTTTTTAAAAAATGCTTAATAGCTATTTAGATGAAAATACTTGTTACTGTTATTTGATTAGTATACTTTGTATATCAAATGACTATAATGTAGCCCATAAAATGTACAAATAAAACAATAAAATTTTAAAATACTGCTATTATTTGAAATCTCTGTATTTGACATCCCATGTTTTATATTTTAAAGTAACAATAAGGAATTGGATTGAAGAGAAGACTCTTGCAGCTTTAGGGGTTGTTTTTTGTTGCTTTTCTTCTGTAACAGTGGAGTTGTTATTTCAGGGGGGCTGGAAAAAAATTTTGCAAGGCATACTTCTCCGTGGATACCCGGGCAGACTGTGTTCAGTAATGGTGCCCATTAAGAATGAAGATTGGGAAAACCGGTTTCTTAAACTACCCAGTTCTGTGCTCCTCAGGATGTCTTCTTGTGCTCCCTACTATACAGATTATTGGTGTGGAAATCAGTAAACAGGCTAGAAGGTATATAAACCCTCCTCAAAGAAGAAAATGTGCAAAAGATGAGCTGTAGGAGACTTTCTGAAGTTAAGAGGAAAAGTGATGAATAAATTATACTAGGAAGAATCATTCAAAGATGGAATAAATGCAGATGAATTAGGCATGCAGAACTATGAGTGGAGAAAACACTTAATAGGAAACTTTACCTGTGCAACACCTGCTGACAATTTGAATAAAATGAGGATTTTGAGCTGACATATGGTTGCTGAAGGGTTGGTGGAGACACTAAAAATAGAGGCTTGGAAGAATCCAGCATAATGTTTTTATTGGAATAAGATCAGGAAAGAATGGAGAATAGGACATGAAAACAGAAGGTAACTTTAAGTGACTTTCTGAAGAGTTTTGTGACTCAGGATTGCATCAATGTAGAACAGTAGCTATGGAAGACATAATTGGGTGAATTTTTAATGACAGTACATACTACGGCAGATTTGTATTCAAAAGATGATGTTCAAATAAAGAAAATAAAGTTGATGATAGAAAGAGAATTGTGAAAATAAGCTTTGTTAGTAAGACAGAGGGGATAGGCTCCAAGACACTTTCATGAGATGGTTGTGTGAACACTTGGCCTTAGCACAGGATGGTTTATAGGGTACATGGACATATCTACTAAGTAAGGGGTATATTGTTAAGTATTTGTGAATATTCTTTTCTGACTTGCTTCACTGATATCACAAGTAAGGCCATGAGATCATAGTATGGATGAGAGAGGGGTTCTTGATCATGTGAGTAGATTCTGAAAACCCAGGAGAGCTTTAATCGCTAGTAAAATCATCTTATTCATCACAACTACAGAATTTCCACAATCAATTCTAGTTTCAAATACAGAGGAAATAATGTGTTGAATCTTATTATAGCTTCCATTTTTCCAGTAGTTTTATTTAGTGTTTTTAATTTAGTTTTTTATTTAGTTTTCCTTGTTGTTGTTTTGTTGTTGTTGTTGTTGTTGTTAGGTGCCATTGAGTCATGTCCTACTCATAGAAACCTTTACAGGGTTTTCAATGGTTGATTGTTTCAGGATTGCCTCTGGAGTGGATTGGCAGGTCCTTCTCCTGTTTTAGCAGTGCTGGGAATTGATCTCAGGACCTCAGAGACTATAGAGTAGCACTCCACCAACTGAGCTAAATCCCAGCCTGTAGTTTTCCTTAGTTTTATTTAAAGTTTTCATTAAAAAGCTTAAAAAGTGATTCAGTAATATTACGATGAGCATTTATTCATTTATCATCTTTAAACATCATCCTTCTCTATCTTCCCTCTTTTTCTTAGCATTTTACCATTATTGGTTTCTCCCTAACCGTACCCCTGCCCCACATGTGTGTGTATAGGCACACTTTTCCTGAAATGGTACAGCATTGTGATTAATGTTACCACATGAATTCACAATAAATAAGTATATTCTTGAATGAATAGGCAATATAATTAACACAATTGGCAAGCTCAACATCAGTGTAAACTTTCTACTTAATACTTAACCCAAATTTCTATTTTCTGAGTTCTTTCAATAGTATCTGTTATAGCTGTTTCATTTATGACCCAGAATCTAGTCAAAAACATTCATGACTTTCATTTGTCTAGAATAATTCCCCCAAGTGTTTCTTTGCCATTGAAAAAAATTAAAACATTTTAACAGCAAGTGAAGAAAGTTCATTGTTGTTAGGTGCTGTTGAGTCGGTATACAACTCATAGCAACCTTCTGTACAACAGGTGAACAACTACTATCATGTTTCTCTGCCATTTACAGGATTATCAAGGGCTGATTGTTTGGGGGGAGTGGGTTACTGGGTCCTTCTCCCAAGCCTGGTGTTCCCAGGCAGTCTCCCATCCAAGTACTAATCAGGCCCAATCCTGCTTAGCTCCTGAGATCTGAGGGGAGTGGATGCCACAGTGGTACGGCTACAGGTGATGGAAGTTTAGAAGCCATTTTTCCATGGCAGATAGGCTTTTTTATGTTTGTCTATTTCTTCATTTCATGCAAGTGAGAATGTGTACATAAATTTAGTATGTAAATTTGAATTATTAAAACTTGTTCTCTGCAATTTAGTGTCCAAGTTATGGACAGTATATCTTAAAAATAATAGCATGAGGTTAAGGATTGGTGGCCCAGAATCCCAGTGACTCAGGAGGTGGAGGTAGAAGAATTTCACATTTAAGCCCTGAGGCTGCCTATGTAACTCACCGCAACCTTGTTTCAAAAAAAGGGGGGGGGGGAGCTGGAGGAGTCCAGTGTTAGAGCACTTGCAAAGCATTTTGTGAGGCCCTGACTTCAACTACCAGAAGTGCTGAAAATAAATAAATAAATAAATAAAATTTAAAAGTAAAAACCAAAAAAAAATGAAGAAAAAGAATTTTTTCCTGAGAAAAAGCTCATTTCTGTTGTATAGCATAGTTTAATTAAATGTAAAAGATAATACAAGTAGTGATATTTCAAAAGAAAATATAAACTGTTATTCACACACTCTGTCTCCATTACTAAGTTTTCCACCAAAAACAAGCCAGTTGCTTTAATTAGAAAAGTAATAAAGGTTTTGTTCTGAAGCAATTTCCCTATGTTTAAATACTGAAAACTGATTAGTATGATTTATTGTATGCTTTTCTTTAATGCAATGAAATATAAATTATTTGATTGTACTGTGCTTTAGAATGTAAATTTCTCATACATTTATCTCCCCTATAATTTTATGGTGTTACAATGTTATTCCTCAATAATGACTAAGCAGCTACTCTGTGATTGCCCTATCACTGAATAGTACTCATCACATAATTAGAGGATCAATTTCCAAAGACTGAAAAATATAGCAATTTGGACCTGTAAACAGTGATCATAAACTTAAATATATTTATAAGATTATTTCTTGCATATAAAATAAATTCAATGAACATAATTTAAAACCCTGTAACTAGATTATTAGACAAGTTGAGAATTAAATTCTTAAAGGATAAATAGTAGCATGCTTATATTAATGAAGTGATTATTTATTTCTCATTAAAATCCTATTAGAAAAACATTATTGTTATTTATATTAGGTAATAAGGCATATGCTTAAAAACAGTTGGAATCAAGAAATAACAAGTGATCTTTATTAGTAGAAAAACACTAAATGAAACACAACAGAAGTGGATTCCTTGCATATGTCACTTTTCAAAAATATCCACAAGCAAAAATTACAGAACAGAAAATGAAATCATTATTATTTCATTGCTTTTGTTGTGTTTATACTTGTGCTACATAACACTAGTATATATTTGGTGAAGGAATTTCTCTCTAAACAAAATTATATAGATTATTATATTGTTCAAGACATAATTTATAGATCCTAGAGATTATTTATTAATTCTTTAATATCATACATTTAGTTTTGCTTATTATGCCAGGTAGTTCCTTCTTCTACGTTTCATGCTTATCTCTCACCATAGCCATGTTAACAGGTCTGTTCTTGTTTTTAGGTGCTGTTGAGTTGGGTGGGACTCATAGCAACCATCATAGGGTACTCAATGATTGATTGTTTCAGGGTTGCTTCAGGAATAGTTTTCCATATCCTTCACCTTTTTTTTTTTTTCATTGCTGGGTGCCAGGCCAAGATCCACTCATGATGGAGAGACAGAGTCCCCACAAGAGGAAGAGTATCTTTAATAAAGGCATTGGAAGTAAAATCCACTGAAAAGGGATGCGTACTCCTAGCCTCGGAGGGAAAGTCTACTGAAAAGAGAATAGTACCTCCAAAAAAAGGTCTCTTCATGGAAAGGGACTTGGAGACTCATCTTTTCTTTTTCTTAAATTTTAATTGGCCATAAAAATCTGGCTCTATGGACAATGCTGATTCAAATTGGAAATTGACAAGCCTCCCTAGCAGGCTTTTCCTGAATGACTTCCAACGGTGTGATCTCCTTAAGTCAACACAAATAAAAGCCTTTGTACCAACAGCTCTACAGTAAGTAAACCATTCTGATAAGATAAAGCACCTATTTGTCATAACAAGTGGACTCTCCATTCCTAATTCCTACATAAAGTTAAGAATAGTTAATTAAATTAGACACAGGAGATGTAGGTGCTCAGATTGTCTTGGTTTATCTCCTTGAAGTAAAACGCAATTTGTCTCTGAGTTAATCTTTTACTTTGATTACCAACATAACACTCATGTGATAAATTAATTGAGAGATTGTTAACAAAACCTTGATGTAATCCATCAATGCTACCAACTTCCTTGTCTTTTTTCTGACCTTTCATAAGATTTAGTGAATTGTTGTTGTTAGGTGCCATCCAGTCGGTATCCGACTCATAGCCACCCTCATAGGGTTTTCAATGGCTGAGTGCTTCGGGATTGCCTTGGGAGTGGATTGCCAGGCCCTTCTCCCATTTTTGCGGTGCTGGGAATTGAACTCGGGGCCTCTGAGACTGCAGCGCAGCACTCTACCCACTGAGCTAAATCCCAGCCCCTAGTGAATTGTAATTCAGTATAAAAAGGCTTGGCTATCTAGAAATAAATGGAACAAGGTCACAAGGTCTCTGAGCTGTCGTGTCTGTTACCCATCACCGACTCCTCATCTGCCTTCGGGAAACCCTGGATTCTATCTAGGCTGCAGCTGGTCTGTGGCAGCTGGGGATTGACCCTGGGTCTTGAGAGAGTGCAGAGTGGGTAGTGCCAACTGAACTAAACCCCACCCATGTTAACAGTAGTGAGACCCTTAGGAGATATGCCTAGTGGGAAGTCTTTAGGCCATTGGAAACACATATTCACAAGGGATTAGTGTGCATCTCATGGCACGCGTTTCAGTCTCTGCTTTTGGCAGAACCTTCCAATTTTGACATGTAATCCCTCCTCTCATCTGCATGCCTATGTGTTTAAAAATTACTCCTTTGACTGAAGTGTAATACTTAATTTCAGCTACTTTTGAATGTGAGGACTGCTGAGAGATTCTTCTAAAAAGTTCCTGCTATAAAATTGACTTTAAATACTTCTAATTTTATTATCATAACAAATTATGGATAACACTTTGGAAAATGGGAATACCAGAACACCTAATTGTGCTCATGAGAAATCTGTACATGAACCAGGAGGCAGTTGTTCGAATAAAACAAGGAAACACTGAGTGGTTTAAAGTTGAGAAAGGTGTGTGTCAGGGCTGTATACTTTCACCCTACCTCTTCAATTTATATGCTGAGCAAATAATCCAAGAAGGTGGACTTTATGAGGAAGAACATGGCATCAAGATTAGAGGAAGACTCATTAACAACCTGTGTTATGCAGATGACACCACTCTGCTTGCTGAAAGTGAAGAGGATTTAAAACATTTACTGATGAAGATCAAAGATCATAGCCTTCAATATGGGTTACGACTAAACATCAACAAAACAAAAATCCTTACGTCTGGGTCAGCATGCAACTTCATAATCAATGGAGAAAAGATTGAGGTTGTCCAAGATTTTGCTTTGTTTGGCTCTATAATCAACACCCGTGGAAGCAGCAGGCAAGAAATCCAAAGACGCATTGCTCTAGGAAAAGCTGTGGCAAAAGATCTCTTTAGAGTATTGAAAAGCAAAAATGTCTCATTGAAGACTAAGGTGCACGTGACTCATGCCATGGTATTTTCAGTGGCATCATATGGTTGTGAAAGCTGGACATTGAACAAGAGAGACAGAAAAGGAATTGATGCTTTTGAATTGTGGTGCTGGAGACGTCTATTAAATATACCATGGACTGCCAAAAGAACCAACCAGTCTGTCCTAGAAGAAGTGCAACCAGAGTGCTCCTTGGAAGCAATAATGGCCAGACTCCATCTTACATATTTCGGACACGTTGGGATAGATCAATCCCTGGAGAAGGACATCATGTTTAGGAGAGTGGCAGGTCAACGTTAAAGAGGAAAACCCTCCAGCAGATGGGTTGACACAGTGTCTGCAACAATGGGCTTAAACATAAATAAGATTGTTTGCCTGGCACAGAATCGACAAGTGTTTCGATCTGTTGTACATAGGGTCGCTATGAGTCGGACTCGATGGCACCTAACAACAACAACAACAACAACAACAACAACAACAACAACAACAAATATTCTAGTGCTATTATTAGATAGCTGTACTGGGTGAATATGTCAGAATATAGTCAGAACCCTTGAATCAGATGAAGAGATAGTAGAGAGTGAAAACCCAGTAGGAATTGCAAACTGAAATGTGGACTGATAGAATCCTAAAAATGATAAGGAGTAGCATGCTTTAACATGGGACATTGAAGACCAGATGTGCTTGCCTCACAAGCAGCAGTATTTCTGAAACCTTTACCTGCATTAAAGGATTCTTTGTCAATGCCTCTGTCTGTTAATATAATTCATTCAGCTACATTTTCACTCTATTATGGAAACCACAAGAACTGGGGTTTAGCTCAGTTGGTAGAGTGCTTGCTCTGTACCCTCTGAGACCCTGGGTTCAAACTTCAGCATTTCAAAAACAGGAAAAGGACATGGCAGCCCACCCTCAAAATAATCCAAAACAATCAGCCATCGAAAACCCTATGAAGAAGAGAGAAACACTGACAGTGCATGGCACAGTGTTGGGAATTGTTTTGTTCTGTTGTATATAGTATCACTATAAGTCAGCCAAGATTGGATAGCACCTAACATCAACAACATGAAACCCATTAAGTCAACATTAGTTATTTTCATATGTATGCTTGTATCATTATTTTCTAAAACTAATGTCCTATCTCTCTTAATAAATTGAAAGCACTGTTATAAGGGACAGATCTTCATAACTCTGTGTTCTGAGTGTCAAGCATGTTGATCTTGTACAAAGTGGTCCAAAATAATTGTCAATAGCAATAATAGAAAGGTAAAAACATATATCAAAATAAATGTCATAGGGAAACCATGATGGAAAATGAGGATTCGACTTACACTTCCTTGATAAGCAATTTAAAAATCAGGCAAAAGTATTTTTAAAGTGTTTTCACATGTTAGAAAACTCGCAATGACAAAACAAGAACTTTAATATAAGATAAAAATATGTTGCTGTTTGCAGGAATGTAACCTCTTAACTGTGTATTGAAAGAGATAACCAAGATTTACTCCTTTCAGATTAAAATAGGGATCAGCCAGGCACAGTGTTGCATGCTTATAATCCCTTTAACACAGGAGGTTGTGGCAGAAGGGTCATGAATTCCAGGCCATAGGTAGCATGCATAACATCACAAGACCCTGTCTAAAAATATTAAGTAAAAAGGGACTGGTTTGAAGGTCCGTAGTAGAGCACATGTCTAGCACATGCAGGGGGGTTCAACTCCTACATACTGAGAAAAGAAACATTAAAATATTAAAAATTTTTAAATCACATATATTTTAAAACACTGCACACTACCAAACACTCCTAGGAAAACTAAATAAATTAATGAAATGAGTAATGTACTATACTAATGTCCTGGAAGACATAACATTGTAAAATGTCAATTTCCTCAAAAATGCCCGGAAAACTCAATGCAAGACAAATTATTATCCCTTCAAATTATTTAATAGAAACTGACATATTAATTTTAAACTGCATGTAAAAATAATCAAAGAGACTAGTAGATGCAAAGAAACCTTGGAAAAGCACAGAGTTTGACTTCAAGATTCCTTAAAATGTTGCAATACTAAAGAACCAGTGTTGTGCTGGTATCAGGCAGAGAAAAGAGATAAATGGAATAGAGAAATAAAGCACTGATGTAGAACCAAACTAAAGTAGTTTTATTTTTGACAGGAGGAACAAAGACAATCAATAGGAAAAGATAAGATTTCAATAAGTGATATTGGATGAACTATGTATCTGTAAGAATAAAAAATTGAAACTCAATTGCTTCCTCACATCTTAAGTAAAAATTAATTTGAAGTAGGTATTGATTGGATACATACTTAGAACACCGTAATATTCTAAGTTTTGGAGAAAAAACATAGGATACTTTCTTTTTGATGCTATAAGAAAACTTTTTTATTCAGGTCAATTAAAGTAATATACATAAAAGTTAGAAATATTCCCTTATCAAATATATCATTAATAAAATGACTTTATGTAAGATATATATGTAAAAACCCTACAATTCAATTTTACAAAGACAAAAATCTAGCCAGAACATGTGCAAATGTTTAGATCATACAGTTGAGATAAGAGGATATAAGCAAGCACAATAAAGATCATAAGCTGAGTGCCATAGCACACCTATAATCTTATGGACTCAGGAGACTGAGGCAGGAGGATTGTGAGTTTCAGCCTAGAGGCAGTCGATAAAAGTAAGACTCTGTCTTAAAATGAAAATAAAAGATAAAAAAGGAGCTGGTGATGTAGCTTATTGGTAGAGCACTTGCCTAGCTTGTGAAGGTTTGTTTTCAAACTTTCAGGACTGCAAGTAAAAAAGTGGTTTTATTATTTCATGGACACAGAAATAAAACTACAATATACCACTATACATATTCCAGAACATTAGATCTGTAAAGTAACAAAAACCTAATTATGTGTAACTACTGAATCTTTTATGCATTGTTGGTGAGAACATTTTTAAAAGGTAATACTTTGAGAAAAGTACTACCTGTTTCTTATAATAGTATATATTGTTGTGATCAGTAATTTAAAACTTATTTGTCCAAGATACATGAAAATACTTACAACAGAAGGAATGCACAAAATTTTTGCATTTTAATTTTAGCAACAGAAGGAACACACAAAATTTTAGTAATTTTAAGGAATCTAGTGTCCACCAATAGATAAGGGAGGACAAACTAGCATATTTATAGAAAGAAACATTACTCATTATTATTAAGGCACAGATTATTTGTACATATAATAACTAGAAGAACCTAAAAATCCTTTACATATTTAAGTGCAAGAAGGCTTATATAATAGTGCATTTTTATCAATTTTTATAAAAATCAGAAAGAGTTAAAGGGTTTCAAAAAGGAGTAATTCCACCTTATGGTCACATCTGGGGGCAACATGATAGAAATTGACTTATAAAGGATATCAAGTCATATTCCTGGATGACAACAATGTTCCATATCTTGATAAGTGTTTCAATTATACAGAGGTATGCATTTGTCAAAACTAAGTCAGTATACCTTTAATATTTCTTTGCATTTTCAGTGTATATGAGTTTTACATGGAATGGGTAAATAAATATTGGTCATTAGGTGATAACCTTTACCTGAAGTATTTAAGGAGACCCTGCTGAATTGCAATATTTATGCAGAAGGATATGAAGAACCTTGGCTCTAACCTGGCAATACGGATGCAAAAAAGAATCCTACATGATGGAAGAAAATATTTTCCAAACTGATATCTGATAATAGATTAATATCTGGACTATATAAAAATTTTACACCTTAAAAACAATAACAAAATCATAAATAAGCCAATTTAAAAATGGGTTTAAGATTTTAGTGGACATTTCTCCAGATGAGATTAACCAGTGATTACAAAATACATAAGAATACGCTCATGATCAGTAGCATTACAAAAAATGCAAATCGAAAGCACAATGAGATATCATTTCACATCTACTAGAATGGCTAGTAATTTTATTTGAAAAAAATAATTTTTGACAAGGATATAAAAAAGATGGAAATGTTATGAATTGATGGTGGAAATGTAAAATTGTACAGATATGATCCAGCAGTTCCATTTCTCAATAAATATCCAAAACATTGAAAAGAGGGATTTGCTCAAATTCTTGTCCATAGTGGCATTACTCACAGTACCATTGATTGATGAATGAATAAACAAAAATGGAAATATAGAATTTATGTATATATGTGTAAAATATATTGTTCAGGCTTAAGAAGAAATTAATTTTAGTATATTTAATAACATGAAAGATCTTTTCAAGCCTTATACTGTGTGACATAATTCAAAGATAAAAGTAAAACTTTCTACTTAACATGAGTTTCCTTGAATAGCAAATTTCTGTTGGTAGGTGCCATCTAATGGGGTTCAACTCACAGTCATCCTTATAGAGTTTTCAATGGCTGATTGTTTGGGGATTGCTTTGGGTGTGGATTGCCACGTCCTTCTCCCGCATCAAATTTACAGATAACTAAACTAAAATAAAGACAACTAAGGAGCTGGAGGAGTGTGGAATGGGGTGTTATAGCTTAAAAATACAATTTTCTTTGTTGTTGTTGTTGTTGTTGTTGTTGCTATTGCTGTTGTTAGGTGCCTTCGAGTGGGTATCTGACTCTTAGCAACCCTATGTACAACAAGTGAAACACTACTGTCATGCTTCTCTGCTATCCTCAGGGTTTTCAATAGCTGACTGTCTTTGCGGAGGGGAATGGAGTGGATTACTGGGTCCTTCCATCAAGCCTACAGCATCTAGTATTCCCAGGTGGTCTCCCATCCAAATAACAACCAGGCCTGACCCTACTCAGCTTCCAAGATTGGATGGGATAGGATGCCACAGGGGTGCAGTACAGGCACAATTTCTATTAGAGATGATGAAAATATTCAGCAAATGAACAGTGTACATGGTTGTAAAATGCAATAAGCATACATCATGCAGCAAATTATTAAGTTTAAATATAATTAAAAGAGTAAATTTTATGTTTTGCATATTTTAATGCAATAAAAGGTGTTTCAAAATGGGTAAGTTGGGTGTTATGTTGCATACCTATAATCCCAGTGACTCAGAGGCTGAGGTAAGAGAATTGTGAGTTTAAGGTCAGTAGTAGCCTTCACAACTTAGTGAGAGCCTGTCTCAAAATAAAAATATTAGAAATGGGATTGCTGGTGCAGTGCAGTGGCAGAGCATTTACCTAGCATGCATGAAGTACTGGGTTCACCCCCCAGTACTAAAAAAAAAGAAAAAGAAAAAGAATCACTAATCAACTTATAGTCAAATTGTAAAATCTACAAAAATTCTGGAATTGGACACAAAATAAAATCTTCCTACTTTCTTTTAGAAAATATTTCTTACAATACAAACTATATATCATTAAGCTAATTTAAAAGTTAAACTTCATTAGGCATAAATGAAATTGAAAATATTGCAAGATAATCCACAGATTTGGGGAAAATATGAAAACACACAAATAATTTAAAGGACTTGGATGCAGATAACTAAATTATAAAATGAGCAAAAGATTCACTTGGGAATTTCCAAATTATGTGGAAATATCCAATAGACAATAAAAAAGATACTCAAAATTATCAAAAAATGCAAACTAAAATCACAATGATAATTCAAAAAAATGGAAGAGAAAGTAAATAAACAAAATTTAATAAGAAGATACACATGTGATTGTGTCTGTGAAGATACATCCATTAAAATTGTTTAAAAATTTGAAAGAATGAAAAGTGTTAAACACCTGAAAACCCCATTGATTCCTGTAGGAAAAATGATGTGAAGGCTTACAAAATCAATTTTAGTGCTTTTTAAAAATTTAGCATTCACCTATATTACTATCCAGTATTCCATTCCTAGCTATACATCCCTATGAAAGCAAAATAAAAACATACTACACAAAAAATTTGTACAAGCTAACATTTCTACAACACCATTTTTTATTAGACATTTCTAATGTACATCATAATGTGTTTCATTTTGACATGCTTTTCATTGTGACAATTTTCATATATGCAATTTCATAAACATTATTCATATAGGTTACCCCTTACCCTCCCCTATGTTTCCCCCCTGCCCCCTTTCCATCTAAGTTTCCCATCCAAGTCTTCTCTATCTTTTACTATGTAGTATTTTTCTATATGTCCTTGGGTTCCATTTCTGTTTAAGATAGAAACTTTTCCTGTAGTGGTCTTTGTTTTTATCATGTTAGAACAATTGCATGCGATTTCTAGTCCATTTATATTGACCTCATTCTTATCTTCCCTCCCCCCCTTTTATTATGGTCTGACCTTTGAGTAGGATTTTTCCTTCTTGTAATTTTGAATCAGCTCCCTCATATGAGTGAGAACATGTGTTGTTTCTCTTTCTGAGCTTGTGTTCGTTCATTTAAAATAATTTTCTCTAATTCCATCCATTTTGCTGTGAATGACCCTATTTCATTTTTCTTGATTGCTGAATAGTATTCCATTGCGTATATATACCTTAGTTTTTTTATCCATTCTTCTGTTGAAGGGCACTTTGGTACAACACCATTTGTAACAGTAAAAACTGAAAGAAGTGAATAACCATCAAGATGTGAATGGATACAAAAATTGTTGAATATACATAAACCAAAATACTCCTGTAAAATACAAAGGAATTATTGATTCACACAAGTACATTGATGCATCTTGAAAAATATTATGCACAATGAATGCAGCCAGGTAAAGTGGATATGCTATGATTTTATTTACATATATTTCAACAAAATGCAAACAAATACAGACATAAATCAAGTAATTACCTTCCTAGTTGCAAGGATGAAAGTAGAGATGGATTGTGAAAGAGCAAATGAAACATTTGTACAAGACAAATATGTCTGTTATTTGCATATTGTCATGGTTTCTTATTTTGTGTGTTTGTGTATGTACACACATATATGTATGTACACATATATATTTGTCAAGAAATTTTAAGTGCAATTTAAATATGTGTAGCTTCTTGTTCACTTGTATATCAATGAAGATATTTTAAATTTCACTATAAAGAATCAAAAAGTAAGTTAAATGATTACTTCAAATATTTGGAAAATATATATCTAATATGCAACATTTCTGGAATATATTAAGGACTTTTTCAACTAATAACAATGAAGACAAACTATTCGATTAAATATGACCAAAGACTTTATAGAAATTTCTTCAAAGTGGAAATATAATGGCAATTTAATATATGAAATGGCGAACATCATGGTTATTCACCAATGGAAGGCAAATGAGTTTTACAATGATATATCCCCATAAGTAATAGAAAGGCTAAAAATAAAGGAACTGACACAGCCAAGTACTAATGCAGTTACAGAGAGAGTTGAATTCTGATATACAACTGGTAGGTAAATTGTTTAGAAAGCATATATATATATATATATATATATATATATATATATATATATGTATATTTAGTAGAAAATAATTAAGCATTTTATTATAAAGTTACATATATACATATCATTTTACCCATAAATTCCACATTGGTATTTTCTTGAGATAAATGAAGACATGTCTACACAAGGATTTGTACGTACATTCTCATAGCTTAATTCTTTAATAATCAGACTTGAATCTTAGTAGTTAGAAAAATATCTATTTTCTGGAAATTCAAAAAATATTTTGGTACTGATGAAAACTGTATTATATTAAGATAGTGGTGTACTATTCAGCAATAAAAGTGAATCCAATAGTAGTGATGATCAACAGCTTTATAGTTAGTGGGAGATGCTGTAGACACAAAAGACTACATATTATGGTATTAAATTAATATAAAATTGTAGAAAAGACTATAATGACAGAAACAAGATTAGTTGATGCTTAAGGCTAGGTTTGGGTGAGTGTGACTTAGTTTTAAATGGAAATAAAATTTTCTGTGGTTAAAGAAATGTTACACATCTCAATCAGTAGTTACTTGATCATATTTATTTTTTAGGATCTGTCTAACTGTACATCTAAGATAGGAAAATTATAGTTATGTAAGTTATAATTCAATATAACTGATCAAAAAGTCAAAAATGAAAGCATAATCATAAAATAATAATTACTTGGCATTTTAATAGAATGGATAAGAGTATGCATTTATAGTTTTACCCCAGATATGGATAAATCTGCTCTTTCATCATATTCAGAGGACATCTGAATATCATATTGAACCATTAAATCCATGAAATTCTGATGATTGGATAGGATGAGTAAGAAGTGGCTCAAAGATAGGATGCTGTGGCCTGACACGTAAATTCCAGTAGTTTAAATATAATCATTTTCATTTTTTTATGAGCCAGCACTATCAATAAACATCATCAGAGCATGCTGGGATTATAGGTATCTGCCATGACACCCAGCTGATTACAGGATTTTGAGCACTTTGTGCTGGGGAATGGCCCAGAACCAAGCAATATATAAATATGCAAAGGATATAAAATTTTAACCCTCAAAACTTCTGCTTTAATGATAAGTAGAGTTCATTGCTGGAGTACAGAGTACTGGGATGTCACTTAAGATATGCTGTTTACAGGAAGACACTCTGCAAAGGAAATGTTGGAGAAAATCCTTGAATGAATAAAAAAAATTGTCATTAAAATATTTGAGAAAGAGTGTTTGTCTCAAAGAAGACAAGTATAAATTCTGTGAAATGTTAATGTAGTTTAAAGTTTGTTGTTGTTGTTGTTAGGCGCCCTCTAGTCATATCTGACTCATAGTGACCCTCATAGGGTTTTCAATGGCAGATTATTTCTGGATTGCCTTGGGAGTGGGTTGCCACATCCTTCTCCCATTTTTGTGGTATTGGGAATCGAACTTGGGACCTCAGAGACTGCAGAGCCATGCTCTACCAACTGAGATAAATCCCAGCCCGCAGTTTAAAGTTTAAAGGTTTAATGGTTATTCACCAATGGAAGGCAAATGAGGTAAATGTAGTTTGTATTGGTGAATAAGAGAAGAGTGGAATATAAAATTAGAAAATCCATTAAGGATAAGATTACGTCGGCAAGACTTTAGATTATCCATGTAATAACTATGGTTCCTTGAGTGCTAGACTGCTATTGAAGTTCTTTAGGAATCAACTGAGCACAAAAGTGAAGAGAGCAATTAGAATTTCTTTAACTACCCTTTCTCTGTTTTCCTCGATGTTACCTAGAAGATCATTGCTTTCATTTGACATTCAGAGATTTGAAAACTATTTCACCAAATTAAGAAAGTATAAATGAAACATGAGACATAAATTATATTTTTACACATATATCATGGACAGATCAATATCCTAGGTTCTTTCCTTATGTCGTCACCTGGAAGTGCCTACATGGTAAATATTATTCAAATTTTCAAAGTGAGAAAGCTTAAACACTGACAGTTTACTCATGTACTACAGAATCACACAAAGAGCAGAAACAAAGGAAGGATTCAGATCCATGTCACTCTTACTCCAAGACTACATCCATTCCTTTGTAACCACACTATTTCCCTGCCACTCCTTCAGCATTCATGAACTTGGTTAATTCAGGAAATATGTTCTACTCAATGGTGACTACTATTAGACTCAGAATAACTCCTAAAATATGCATTGAATCCTGCCATACATTTTAGTTAGAAGGATACATACCCACAAATACCAACAAAATTAGTTCTGGAATTGGACATGCTCAAGTCTCCTGATGGCTAGCAAAAAAAAAAAAAAAAAAAAAAAAAAAAAAAAAAAAAAAAAAAAAAAGTAAAAAGAAAAAAAGAAAAAAAAATTAAAGTGGGTACTCCATGTTATAATAAGAAAATACACAAAAGTAAAAGAATTTGACCTTTCTGGTCAAAAGATACAATATACAAAGTCTTTGCAATTGGATGTTATGACTTTTATTTTTGGTGATATAGAATACGAGGCATGAATGAAAATATCTAATTATTTGTCTTTATAAAATAAAAGGCATACAGATCTCCTTAGAAAGCATGATGCTTCCTTATTGTGTCACCCTCTTGGTCTCTTGAGAATCATCTGCCACCAAATCCAGTAATGGAAGCATCTGCATAGTCAATGTCTCTGACAGATATTGCAGCAGCCTTTAAAACCTAGGGTTTATTGATTTTGTTCAGAGATGATGAATATCAGAAACTTCATTAATTCTTGAGGGGCCAGAAAATAATGTATTATTGCTTTTAGGAATACAGGAGGTAAAAGTGTTCAAACACCAAGGAGCTACAGAATATATATCAAGACAAAATCAATGTCTTTCAGGTTAATCTTCATTATGAATTTATAGTAGTGAGCCATTTCCTAAATGTGCCCCCAAATCTTCCAATTCAGACTAAAATGTATTATATTCAGTATAGTCAGCTCTCTCTTAGGCAATAAATTACATAATGTATTGAATTTAACTCTAAAATGAGGGGACCAAAATCAACTAGACAGCTGTCATATCAGGAGAAATTAAAGGAAAATATATTTACAATCAAGCTAAAGGGAGAATAGGTTAATGTGCATACATATTTGGATGGGGAAAATGTCAAAGAAAAATTACTTAAGTACAAAATATTCTCCAGCTGCAAGTATTAGAATGAAATATAGAAAAATAGATATTCTGGAGAAATTTAAACTGTAAAATAGATGTAGTATTTGCAGGAAAGAGTAAAACTAAAATGGACCAACCTACTTGTAAGAAATGTGTTAACTTTTCTCAAGTAGTGGGTAGGAACAGGAATATGGGTTATAATTTTCATCTCTGTTGCTTCTACAATAGTTTATTTTTATGGAGGCCAGGGGGATTCTTTGAAGAACACGTAAGACTGTTCATTTTAGATTTCAAGTAAAATGCATCCACTAGTAAAAACAATATGAATATTATAAAATTACATATAGAAGACCTACTATGTGTTACTTGAATTGTAGAATATTGCAGTGATTATACTGTATCAAACATGTCAGGTGCTGTGGTGGTGGTGGTGTGTGACTGTAATTCTAGTTACTTGGGAGGCAGAGGCAGGAGGATCTCATGTCTGATGCTAGAGGCAGCCTGCATAACATAGTGAGCCACTGTCTTAAGCTAAAACATAAAAAATGGGCTGGGGTAGATCTCAGTGGAAGAGAACCTACAAAGCATATATGAGGCCCTGGGCTCAAATCCAAAGTACCACCAAAAAAATGAATATAGAAATTATATACCTTTCATTTGACCAAATTATTAGTCTAATAAAATAGAAAATGAATTATCCTCACTCAAACTTCTATTGTCTAAGCTTGTGTTTTTGTTCTCTTCTCTACACAGACAGTCCCTGACATGATAATTCAATATGCTATTTCATTTTTGCGATGTTATGAAAATGATGTGGATTCAGAAAAACTGTTCTTTGAATTTTAAGTTTTGATCTTGTCCCAGGCTGGCTATATTCAGTGACACTGGACCATAGCAGTTACCCACAGCTACCAGTCAAGCCTGGAATCAGAAGGTTAAAAAAAAAAAAAAAAGCCTACTCTACAGTGGACTGATTAAACTATGACTGTTCAGTAGGTTAGGTGTATTCAACACATTTTTGACTCACAGATTTTTCATAGTAAGATAGTTATATCAGGATGTAACCCCATCATGAGTCAAGGAGCATCTGGGGTCCAATTTATTGATTGTTAAATTGAAGAGTGCATTAGAGTCAGCTGAAGGCAATGGTGTATATTACTTCCCAGCTCTCCTCTCAGTGTTGTGACCTTTGCATCTTGTAATTGATCCCCATGGGAATATTCACACTACAGAAGTAGGAAAGCATGACAAATCAGGGCCTTTTTTCTTTTTGTAAAATATATATTGCTGGCACTTGTCCCAGTTTCTGATTCCACAGCCTTGACTGTGTCCCAAGAAATTGTATTTTTCACAGGTACCAGTGCTGCTACTGGTTGTGGTATGGTCTTTGAGCACCACTAAAACAACTCAAATTATTTTCTCCATATGGAAATAAATTTCGTATAAAATTTTAATAACTCATTAAGATAATATGTATTCATGAACTCATAGTTATTTGCCTTTAAATTGGATATAATGTGGCATTGGGCTGGGATATAGCTCAGTGGGTAGAGCACTGCACTGCAGTCTCTGAGGTCCCGAGTTCAATTCCCAGCACCGCAAAAATGGGAGAAGGACCTGGCAATCCACTCCCAAGGCAATCCCAAAACAGCCATTGAAAACCCTGTGAGGGTCCCTATGAGTCGGATGCTGACTCGACGGCACCTAACAACAACAATGTGGCATTAATCTTTCATTAAATTGTAGGTTACTGTATACAACTTTAAACAGTGGGGGAAAATGGCATGTACGTTAAGCAAAATATAGTCTTTTTTCTGAATATGGCAAGTTTTTATATTTAGAACAGACCAACCTTTAAGAATTTTATTTATTTATTTATTTATTTACTTATTTACTTATTTATTTATTTATGGGTACTAGGGGTTGAACCCAGAGCCTCACACTTGCAAGCTTTCCAAGAGCTGGACCACTGAGCTGCGCTGCGCCCCCAGCTCTTTTTTTTTTTTTTTTTTTTAGATTTTGAGACAGTGTGTAGCTAAGTTATGCAGTTTGCTTCTGTTCTTGAACTTGCGATCCTCCTGCCTCCATCTCCTGAGCCGCTAGGATTACAGGCATGTAACCAGCTCCTTTAAAAATATTTTAAAAGTCTGTATCATTCTGTAGACACACACACAAAAAAGACGTAAAATAAATAACATTAACCTTACTTAGGTCCCCAAGAGAAAAAAGTTTAATGTATTATCTCCAAAGTTTTAATATTCAGAAAAAAATACTTTTAACTTTCACAGACATAAATTGTTTAAATTTTACTCAGTGTTTAATTCCAATTACATATATAGTGACCCAATGTACAACAGAATTAAATACTCCCTCACACTGTGTGAAGCACACAATCTTTCATATGTTTAAGACCATTACTGCAGACTCAGTTTCAATTCATATACTTTATTCTTTTGGCATTTATTGGTATATTCAATATTCATCTCCAGCACCATAATTCAAAAGCATCAATTCTTCTCTTATCTCCCTTATTCAATATCCAGCTTTCAAAAGCTTATGATGCAATTGAAAATATCATGGATTGAGTCAGTGGCACCTCCATTTTTAATGTGACATCTTTACTTTTCAGCATTTCAGCGAGATCTTTCGCAATAGCTTTTCCCAATGCAATGCATCTTTTGATTTCTTGACTGCTGCTTCCATGAGTGTTGATTGTAGAAGCAAGGAAAACAAAATCTTGGACAACCTCAATCTTTTTTCCATTTATTATAAAGTTGCTTACTGACCCAATTGTAACTACTTTTGTTTTATTGATATTGAAGTGCAATCCATATTGAAGGCTGTGTTCTTTAATCTTCATCAGTAAATGTTTCAAATCCTCTTCACATTCATCAAGCAGAGTTGTGTCATCTGCATAATGTAGGTTGTTAATGAGTCATCCTCATATTACAATGCTTAGTGCTTCTTCATGAAGTCCAGTTTTTCAGATTATTTGCTAGAAATTGAAGAGGTATGGTGAAAGTATACACCCCGTCACCAATTATTCCTGACGTTAAACAAGCAGTGTTTCCTTGTTCTGTTTGAGTGACTGCCTCCTGGTCCATGTGCAGATTCCTCATGAGTACAATTAAGTGTTCTGGTATTTCCATTGTTTGCAATGTTATGTAAATTTGTTTTGATCAACACAGTAAAATGCCTTTGCATGATCAACAAAACAGATGGAAACCTCTCACATATTCTCGAGTTTCGGCCAATATCATTATTTACCTCAAAATGCTAAGTTTGAAGGCAAAGAAAAGAGAACTCTAGTTGTGTGATGGATAATAAATTATAATAACACTAATTATAATATGTAAATATTTTGAGGAATTTAATAATAGATTTCTTATGTAATAATATAAGTGCCATTCAAATTCTGATTCAATTATTTTGCATTTATTATTGATTATTCATTTAGTAAAACAATAATGTATTGAATATTTGAAAGCAATTTAATTGAAACTTGTAACATTTAAGAAAATATTTGAAAACTTCTAAATAGTTGATATAGCAAGTGCTATCTTTTAGGTTGTAATTTAAATAGGATAGCTGGATGTACACACACACATATGTATATATATGAGGAGGAGAGAAAAAAAGAGAAATGGAGAGAAAGGAGGAAGGGAGGGAGGGAGATATATTTGAAAGTGAAAAACAAAACGTGTGAGATAGATTCCTTGGATCCTGTCTTCTGTACTTCAGGACCTGAATATTGACAAACTCCACTGTGTTGACATTTTATTGATAGGTGATACCCTGGATGCTGGTAAACACGTGGCCCTAGTGTGCATTATTGAGTTATATATGATTATTAGAACTGGTCCTGCAAGATGATTTATAGTTATTAAAACTGCATAAAGCCAATACATTTCAATGCTAAACTTAACTGTCTTATTCCTGGAGGCTCAAAATGCCACTTTCAAATATATATTATACATTCATGCTTATTATTACAACATAGATATTGCCGCAGTCCAGCTGCAGCCTAGGATCCAGAGGTTCCCAAAGGCAGATGAGGAGTCAGTGATGGGTAACAGACACACAGCAGCTTGGAGGCAATGTGGATCTGTTCCGTTTATTGTTTGGATAGCCAAGTTTTTTTTATATAGTCTTTTTAGGCTTAGGTCAAGCAAGTAGTAAGAATACGTGCAGTTTTACACACACCTAATAGTCATAATAACACATAGTTTAAAGCATAAACTTTACTGTGTTTAGATAACAAACACCTGGAAGGTTTGTCTCTTCTCAGGCTCTTCATAAATGATAAGCTATAATAGGCTATTTGGCTAATATGCTTATTTATCATTTTAACCCCTTATATATTTCTATGTAAGGCAGTGGAGGGTCAGGCTGACCAGAACAATAGCTTCTACTCTTATTCTCTAGCTGGGAACTTTAGATAGGTAAGCACCTACCAGTGCTAAAATTGTCAAGGAGGCTTTTGTACTGTGTGAACAGGCCTGTACATATAGATAGATAGATAGATAGATAGATAGATAGATAGATAGATAGATGGTTTTATTATGTAATTATTTAGATGTGTGTCACCCCATTGAGTCCACACTATGAAAAATGGATATTTTAACTTATTAGATTGTTTTGCTTATTGGAGGGCTGCTGGTACAAAAACTTTAGTCTGTGTTGGCTCAAAGAGTTCACGCTGTTGACAATCATTCAAGAATTTTCCATTGCAGACCTGTTAGGGAGTTTTCTTAATGCCTGCTCTGAATTATCACTGCTCACAGAATTAGAAAATTATAAATTTACATTCATTACTTGTTTTTCATTAATTTTCCCAGAAATCCACAATATGAATGCTCACAGAATTAGAAGATTATATATTTATATTTATTACTTATTTTTCATTCATTTTCCCAGAAATCCATAATATGAAGAAAACAGTGACCAATTCAAATTTAGGAAAAAGAAAAGGTGAGATTCCAAGTCCTTTTCCATGAAGAGATCTTCTTTTGGAGGTACTCTTCTACTTTCTGTGGACTTTCCCTTCGAAGGCTCAGAGAGACTCTTCCCCTTTCAGCAGATTTTCCCTCTGATGCCCTTTTAAAGGTACCCTTCCTCATGTGGGGACTCAGTTTACCCATCATGAGTGGAACTGGACCTGGTAAGATATAATCATAATATGGAAATAATATGGAAAGCATATTGAACATATAGAATAGCTTGAGATTTATATATCCATAATGAATACTTGTTTTGCTTTTGATTTAGTAGGTTTTCCCTAATCTGCCTTTTAGGAGATGCTCAGTGCATCATTCCTTTCAAAAACAGTGCTTCTTAGGAACCTTGATGAAATATTTCAAGACTTCATGGTTAAACCATATTTAACAATTTTACTTTGAACACCATTAATTGCCTCGACTGAAAAGCATCATAAAACAGCTTCTTTTGATGAAAGAAATTAAGAAAATATCTTAGATCTTGGTTTCAAATGCACAAAAATAATACAAGTTGGCAAGGGAAGGCAGAGGCTTTGCCTTTTGCTTCCAAATATCTACATTGCTGGCTGTTGTGAAGAAAGTATGTTTTCAGCATGCAGAAATTGATAGGAATACATAAGCTGTTTGAGCAAGCATTTTTGCATTTATTCTTTTGTAGCTCATTCACCAGGATAATGAATGCTCCCCCCAAATTAACGATCTTTTATTTCAATTGTTTAAAGTCAAGAAAAATATAGTGACAAAAAGTAAATTCAGAGATAACAGAGTGAATGAATAGCATGTAAAAATTATAGAATAGCAGAAGACATTATTTATTCTGAAATTTGGTCCTTGACAATATATGTCCCAATTCAGTAATTTGAATACTCACTTTTTAAAATAGTTTGGTTAAATGCACAAGAAAACCTAATAAAATAATTGAGATGAGGTAAAAATACATAATATGGTAAAATTTTATTGAAACTATCAAATAAACTTTAAATTACTGAGATATATTGAGAATGTAGGAAAAGGAGGATGAAATAGGTTTATATATAACATCTTAAGTATAAATATGTATCACTTGTTCAGATACTTTTCTTAAATTAAATATTGCATCAAATAAATTTTTAAAAAGTGAAAACCAGTGAAGAAGATTTGATATTCTGTTATTCCTTATGTTTCTAATATTATAGGCTTTATAGGGCTTGAGCTATGATGGAAAACTATTCTGGATGGTTTGAAGAAAATTCTATCTCAAAGGAGCTAAAGGAAAGAAATGATTGAAGCTCGTTTTAGAACTCCAAACACATTTTTGTTCTTTTACATGGAAAATGTATTTTATTATATACACATACACCATTTTTAATGTAATGTGAAATTATCTTTAAATGTTAGAATACATAAATGGGCCATAGATGTGTATTAAGGAAATATGGAATTATATATAGTAATACAGACATATAAAAATTTTCCTCTAAAACTCTCTTCTGCTAAAGTTCTTATTGTTGTATATTTTAAAGTGCCTTAGAAATCTTTCTTCAACCCATCCTGAAGGCATATAATGTAGTTCCTGCATTCCAGTGGTTGATCACTTGCAAAGTACGTGCAAGGCCCTGGGTTCAACCCTTGAGTACCAGAAATTAAATAAATAAATTATAGAAAGAAAGGAAGGAAAAAATCTTTGTTCAAGGAAGAAATCTAAAAATTTACAAATGAATTTAGGCCATATTACAAATTGCAGCCTGTTTATCAAAATTATTTATTCCCCACATTGATTTCCAATATTGAAGAAATAATAAACTCACCATTTCAATTCATAGGGAAGAAATTTTCTTAACTACATTATTTTTCTACTACCCTGCTTGAGAGTTAAAGTAGCAATAGTTTCAGATTTGGTGATTTATTAAGATCCAGATACACTTTTCTTTCTAATCTGGTAAGTGTTGATTGTTAAGTGTTGATTGTAAAGGCAAAACAAATAAGTTATGTTAATTAAGAATCAAAATTAATTGAAAGGATATACAAATCTGAAAATGTAATATCGACAATAACTTCTTGCAGAGGTTCAATTTAATTAAAGATTTAAAGTCAACAAATTAATCTGTTCTGACTGCCAGTTACTTTGCTTCATTCCTACTATTACCATCTGGGCCACGTCATCATTTTTCATCTGGACTATGTCAATAGCTCTGATGGCAGCCTTTCTTATTCCATGGCCCATTCCCCATTCAACTGTCGGTCTGCACTCCAACCACACTGACTTTATTTCTATTACTTACATGCAAAGCTCCTTTGGGTGTGACACCTATTTTTCCTGTGCTGGGTTGCTATGCAGCCACCTGTTTATAGTTTGGCTTCTTGCTGGTCTCACCTCTATACATAGATCACCATTTTCTTCTTTATTTTTTTCTCCTGGGGTTGATCCCAAGGCCACACACACATTTTGCAAGCTCTCTACTACTAGGCTGTACCCATAGCCTATTTTTTATTTTTTATTTTAAGTCAGGGTCTCACAAAGTTATGCAAGCAGGCTCTGACATCGAACTTGTGATCTTACTGCCTCTCTCTCCCCAGTCTCTGGGATTATAAGTATGCACCACATCATGCAGCCTATTATTTGTTGTTACTAGGTGCCATCCAGTCGAGTCCAAGTCATAGTGGTCCTATGTACAGCAAATCAAAACACTTCCCCATTCTGTGCCAGGAACACAATCTTATTTATGTTTAATCCCACTGTTGCAGACACTGTGTCAATCCATCTGGCGAAGGGTTTTCCTTTTTTTGTTGTTGTTGTTGTTGCTGACCTGCCACTCTCCCAAACATGATGTCCTTCTCCAGGGATTGGTTCTCTCCTGACTACATGTCTGAAATATGTAAGACACAGTCTAGCCATCCTTGCTTCCAAGGAGCACTCTGGTTGAACTTCTTCTAGGACAGATCTGTTGGTTCTTTTGGCAGTCCTTGGTATATTCAATAGATGTATCCAGCACCACAGTTCAAAAGCATTGATTCTTTTTCTGTCTCCCTTGTTCAGTGTCCAGCTTTCACTACTATATGATGTGACTGAAAATACCATGACATGAGTCAGACACACCTTCGTCTTTAGTGTGGCAGTTTTACTTTTCAATACTCTAAAGAAATCTTTTACCACAGGTTTTCCTAGAGCAATGCATCTTTTGATTTTTTGGCTGCTACTTCCATGGGTGTTGATTATAGAGCCAAGCAAAGCAAAATCTTGGACAACTTCAATCTTTTCTCCATTTAACATGAAGCTGCTTACTGACCCATTGATAAGGATTTTTGCTCTCTTGATGTTGAGGTGAAATCCATACAGAAGTCTGTGTTCTTTTATCTTCATGAGTAAATGTTTAAATATTGTTCACTTTAAGCAAGCAAAGTTGTATCATCTGCATAATGCACATTGTTAAATGTGTCTTCCTCTAATCGTGATACCACATTCTTCTTCATAAAATCAAGCTTCTCAGATTATTTACTAAGCATAGAGATTGTACAGGTACAGAAAAGGATATATACCTAACTCAGAGCTTTCCTTGTGTGAAATAAAGCAATGTTTCCTTGTTCTATTTGAACGACAGCCTCCTGGTCCACGCACAGATTCTTCATGAGTACAATTCAGTGTTCCTATTCTTCTCAATGTTATCCATGATTTCTTGTGATCCTCTCAGTCAAATGCCTCTGCATAGTCAATAAAATGTAGATATCCTTCTGATATTCTCTACTTTGGGCCAATAACCATCTGACATCAGCAATGATGTCCCTGGTTCCATGCCCTCTACTGAATGTGGCTTGGCTTTCTGGGAATTTCTTGTTAACATATTGCTTCAGTCACTTTTGAAAGATCTTTAGAAAAATTTTACTTGCATATAATGTTAATGATACTGTTCAATAACTTCTGCATTCAGTTGGAATGCCTTTCGTGGGAATAGGCACAAATATGGATCTCTTCCAATCAGTAGGCCATGTAGCTTTTTCCCAAATCTCTTAGCATAGAGAAGTGAGCACCTCCACGGCTACATCGCTTTGTTGAAACATCTCTATTGATATTCCATCATTTCCTGGATCCTCGTATTTTGCCCTGACTTCAAGACATTATCCACTTCTTCTTTTAGTACCATTTGTTTCTTATCATATGCAACTTCTTAAAATGGTTGATCATTGACTCATTCTTTTTGGTATGATTCTTTGTATTCATTCTCTCTTCTTTTGATCCTTCCTGCATCATTTAATATTTTTCCTGTAAAACCTTCACTGTTGTCACCAGAGGCTTGAATTTTCTCTTCAATTCTTTGTTATTGTTATTAGGTGCTCTCAAGTTCAGTCTGACTCAGAGCAACCCCTATAGGGTATTCAAGGGCTGATTGTTTTGTGATTGCTTCAGGAATGGATTGCAATGTCCTTCTTTTTATTGCAGTACTGGGGATCAAACCCAGGTCTTCAGAGAATATGGAGCAGCACTCTACCAACTAAGCTAAATAGAGCGTGTTCTTCCTTTTTAGTTTGCTATTTCCAGCTCTATACATGTCATTATAATATTTGATTTTGTTTTCTTGAACTGTCCTTTGATATCTTAGGTATTTAACATCATTATGTCTTCCTTTGACTTTATCTACTCAACTTTCAAAGGCAAGTTTCAGAGTCTCTTTTGATTTTTATGTGTAATTTGGCCCTTTCTCTTTTTTCCTGTCTTTTTTAATACCTGCTTTCCTCATAATAATGTATATTATGTCATGCCTCAACTTCTTTGGTGTTCGATCATTAGTGCCAAATGCATCAAATGTGCTTGTAAAATTGTCTCTGAACT
Source organism: Pedetes capensis (assembly GCA_007922755.1). NCBI lineage: Eukaryota > Metazoa > Chordata > Mammalia > Rodentia > Pedetidae > Pedetes > Pedetes capensis. Next base: position 13,373 of record VMDO01014813.1, on the reverse strand, counting down.
CAGTTGGGATATAGCAAAGATCATATCTTGGATCTCATACAATTTTTCTAATTTACTTTTGTTTGACTTTTAATTTGCCTATGAGCAATTGATGGTCTGATCCACAGTCAGCACCTGGTCTTTTTCTGACCTCTGATATTGAGGTTTTCTTTTGTCTCTTTTCATAAATATACACAATCTTGTTCCTATATGCTCCATCTGGTGAATTCCATGTGTATAGACACCCTTTATGTTGAGGAAAAATGTATTTACATTTAAAAAATCATTAATATGACAAAATTCTATCATGGGATCTCTAGAATTATTTCTTTCACAAAGGACATATTTCCCAACTACTGAGCCTCCTTTGTTTCCAACTTTGGCATTCCAGTCCCCATTATTTATCAGTAAATACTGATTGCATATTCAATCAGCTTCAGATGACAGTAGCTGATAAAAAAGTCCTCCCTTTCTTTATTTGTGGACTTAGTGGTGGGTGCATACATTTAAATATTAGTCATTTTAACAAGCCTTCCTTATAGATGAGTGGGTATTATTCTATCACTGACAGCATTGCTTCAGGACAGTTCTTGAGATGTCTTTTTTTGATGATGAGTGATGAGTAGACCATATGTCCTCATTGTTGTTATTTTTAGTTGCCATTTTTCCCAACTCATAGTGACCCTCATAGGGTTATCAATGGCTGATTATTTTGGGATTGCCTCAAGAGTGGATTTCCATGTCCTTCTTCCATTTTTGAGGTGCTGGGAATTGAACTGGGACCTCAGACTGCAGAGTGGCACTCTACCAACTGGGCTAAATCCCAGGCCAGACCATGTGTTATCTGATTAAAAATGGCCCTTGCCTCTTCATTTTAGCTTACTGATGCTGAGGATATTGATGTTCATGTACTCCATTTTACTTTTGATGATTTCTAATTTTCCTAGGTTGATACTACATACATTCCATGTTCTAGTTATTAATGGGTGTTTACAGTTTTAGTAAGGAACCTGACATACAAGTGGAATAGCTTTCAGCCTCACAGCAATACACAAACCTCCACAGTATGACAAAATGACAAGTAAGGGATACTTTCATTAAAACCATTGAAATAATATACAACAAATAGTATAAATTTCTGTATGTAATAACAGTTAATATTTATTGAGTTCATGCTACATACTAGACACAATCCTAAGACTGCTATGCATGTTATCTGAAATAATATCCACAAATGATATGGAAAGAAAATTCTATTAAATATCACTTTTTTGTGTGTGTGGTACTAGAGATCGAATCTGGCCCTTAAGTGTCTTATGCAAGTGCACTATAAATGAGCTACATCCCCAAGGCCATCAAGCACGTTTTCTAAATAAGAACTTTGAGCAAAGTACACTGAAAGAATTTACACAGAAAATATTCATAATTTTTTTTGAGAAGCTGTGGTTTTTTACCTTGATTCCAGAACTAGCACATTTAACCACTATGCTGTTCTCATTTTCATTTGGCGTGTTGTGGGAACACTATCCTCGGTTCTTATTCTCTTCTTAGAAGAATATAAAAAGGAATTACAGTGAAGTGAGAGTCAGTATGTAAAGTATGTTATGATTTGCATTGTGGGTCCCTAGATAGTGGTGTGGGGCTGGGATTCAGCTCAGTTGATAGAGCACTATTCTGCAGTCTCTGAGTTCCTGAGTTAGATTCCCAGCACCAGAAAAAATGGCAGAAGGACATGGCAATCCACTCCTGAGGTAATCCCAAAACAATTAGCCATTGAAAGTCCTATGAGGGTCACTATGAGTCAGACATGACTCGACAGCACCTAACAACAACAACAACAGATTGTGGTGCTTCCCTAGGAGGTTATGGACCCTTTTGGAGGCATGTTCTAGCTTTGTAGAAGTAGTTCTTTGGTGGTGGATCTTTGAAAAATTTTACTCTTGACTGTGTGGCTCCTCTAGAGTGAGTCTGGTCTTGGAGCTCCACACACACACTCTGGGGACCCATAGGATTTGGTTAGTGGGGCAGAGTCAGGAAGGACTCAGGGAGGTCTTCTGGAAACAGCTCTTGACTTTATTGTTACAGCTAAGTGTTACAGCTCACAAGGGTACTCTCTGCAATGGTGAATAGCTCAGCTGTGCCTGTAGAATTATGCTCACAGCAACTCTGAGAAGCCTCCAGACAGACAACTAAGATTTACTCTCACAGCTATTCCAGCTCTTTGAGTGTTCTCCTAGAAGGCTGTCTCGGCTCTTCTTTCTCTGAAGGCTGCTCTCCGTGGCTGCTTCTGAAGACCTCTCCTCTCAAAAATGATCCAATGGAATGGGCATGAGAGAAAGCTAGAGTGCCTGCATACTGTGGTTTTATAACCTTATGATAGAATCAGAATCCATGACTTTTCTATGATGTTTTGGCTTAGCCAATCAGCACCTATGAATCAGGAAAAAATTTGAGAAGGGAGCAAGAAACTCACGAGGGGTCATGCCCTGAAGGCAGTGGACAGGAGACATCTTGCCTCGACCTCATGGATGCAAACCAGGAGTGCCACACTGGGTCACTGTTTGGGGACCTTCTTGCCTTGACCTTGTAGCTTCAAGCCAAGCATGCCACAGGCATGGACAGCTATTATTGAGTTCTGTGCAGGCCTCAGGACTCAAGGTGGTCTAGATAAGCTTTGACCCAAGCAGACTCAGAGTCATGTCTCTTCCCTTCCTCTCTTTGCCTCATCCTCACACTGGACCTCTGATTTTTGTCACTCTGTTCACTGTTTCTTGATTGTCAAGATATGAGTTTAACTTCCAAGGGCCCTGTCATCTGCCATCATCACTCTGCCCTGCCACCATTATGGGGTGACATCTTCTATTCATGAGTCACCCAATAAACTCTTTCCTGTCATATGTATGATTCATTCAGTTTCTCTGTCAGCACAACATACTAGATAAACAGAAAAGTGGTACAAAAGAGTGGAGTTATTGTTGTGTAGATGCATGTGTGGTCCTTAGGCTATTGGAAATTGTTTGTGGGAAAACATAGAATTTGGAGTAATGGATGAGAGAAGCCCTGGAATGCAATAAGCAGAGGTTGAGGAGTGGTTCTGGTGAAATTTGGAAGACTAGAAAACCATGAGTGATATAAATAGAGAGAGGGGCTCCTGGGGCTTCAGAGAATAATGGAGATTACATTGATTATTTGACTAGAGGGGATTCATGTTATATTCTAGCAAAGAACTTCTCTGCTATTTGTCTTTGTTCTTAAATTTTGAGTGAGGATGAATTTAAAAGTAAGGAACTAATTATCTTGGTGGGGAATATCTCAAGGATAGCATTATGTTGATTATTTCTTTCTGTATTTAGCCTGATTTATGATAATAAATAGAATAAAAAACACAGAGATCTGAAAAATTTGCACCTTAAGGAGAAAAAAGGCCATCGCCTGTATAAGGTTACTCCAGACAGGGCTGATTGAGGAAAGGGGAATGTAATTGTTAAACAGAAGCTTAAACTTCCTATTAAAACAACAAAAATCTGCTGGGGAAAAATATGAGTTGTCCAAGCCACTCAGATGAAAGGGCCCAGGGCGCAAAACTGACAATCCATTTGAAAGGAGAGAGGATGAAAAGTGAATACCTCGGGAATGACCTTTTGCAAAGGAGCAACCAAGGGTAATTGCTCCTTGGCATGGACATACAAAGGTTACTGTTCCAGGCGTGGTTCAAAAGGGCAAAGCTACCTCTCAAACTAGTAGTAACCCTTCATGAAATCCATATTGTGCTGGTTTTGAGGCATGAAGAATACAAGAATTAAGCTTTATTCAGGCTGCAACGAAGATTTCAGAAAATAGCCTGCAAGGCCAGGCAATGTGGAACAGGGTTGTGTGTCCTGCATAGAACCCCATAAGGACTAAAGCATGAAATTACAAAGGTGGAACTGAAACAGCAGTGGAGACCTCAGAATGTTGAAGATTATAGCAGCAGAAAATGTCTGTTGAGGGAAGCTGAGGGTAACCAATGGAGCCTGCCTATGAGGATTATATATTCTGCAAATGGCAGGGCCATGGGGGCAAAGTCAGCCATGCATGTTTAAACCCAGTTGATGCCAGTTCTCAGATGATGATGAGTGTGCGTGGTGCTAGTTATGAAGCTGCAGGATTTGGTTGTCCAGCAGGTTATAGATCTTAGTTTACATCAGTATATCTGTGCTTTGCCCCATTCCTCCATTTTGGAATGAGGCCATTACTCTATTCATTGTATGTTGGAAGTATGTAAAATGTTTTCTTTTTATTATTATTTTTCAGGGGCTCTCTATATTTACCTTGAATCTCAGTAGAGACTTTAGACTTGGAATTTTGAACAAAATTGAAAGTGTTAAGACTTTGGAGAGTTGGCCTACATGTATTATGCAGTATGAGATGGCCATGACTTTCGGAAGCCAGGGCAGAAAGTTATGGTTTTAATATAAAACTTCTCCCAATGGTGATGCATTTCAAGATTGGGTCACCAGCTGGTGGTACTATCTGAGGAGTTTGTGGAACCTTGGGAGATGGGTTCTAGTTTATGGAAGTAGGTCATTGGGGGCGGGATTTTGGAGGTTTTTACCCAAGACTTCTGATTCTGATCACTCTCTCTATTCTATGCTTCCTGATTTGCCATGCCATGAGGTCAACTGCCATGGGATCTGCTGCCTGACACTGTCACATCTGCCCTGCCACCATTATGGACTGTCATCCTCTAACCCTGATTCCCCCAATAAATTCTTCCATCCCGTATGTTTGATTTGGTCAATTTTTCTGCCACAGTGATGTAACAGCTGAATAATACAAGTAGGAAAAGTAGTGATTTTCTTATGATAGGTTAAGGACACTCTTAGATCATCCAAAGAGCTGCTCAAGAGAGAGTTAGCAGCTTACTGGCTGATGGCATATCCCTTATAATTGGTCTGCTATTCATCTGGGAGTCCAGATATAGTTGGATAGAGCTGGTGCAGAACTTGTTTGCTTGTGTTTTTCTTAGTAATATTAGTATGGCATGAACTTCTCCATGACCTGATCTTGTGACTCTTTTGTAAGTATTTCTCAAGGCTAGTGATTATCCTAAGGGAATTGGCTGTCTATTCTCCTGTACCCTTTCAGTCCATTCTTGCCTTCTGCTCTTGCCTGACTGCTATCTAATGGAGTTTGTTTTTTTTCCCCTAAAATCAGTAAACCAGGGAACAATGATTTAATGTTCATTTACTCTGACCCAAGAGCAAGTTTTAAAATTGGAAAGGTTTTCTTTTATGATAAAGCTTAATACTTTTACCTGGTTCATGACATTCACTCAAAACTAATCGTATGCTTATGTTCATGATATCAGTCTTTGGGTGGGGTTGCTTAAAGATAAATCAAATATACTACAAATGACTAATATATTGTATAATTTATGATCAGAAATCTCTCTCTCTCTCTTTCTTGCTCTCTCCCTAGCTCTCTGTATATGCTTCATATTATGTGTAACAATTCAAGCACTAAAAGAATTTAGAAAAGTTCATGATTACTTCAGTTCAAACAATGAATGAGAAGAATTAACTATGAGTAACAGTTATTCTGTACTATGAAAGATATAATAACAGAATTTCAAGTAGAAGTATCAGCACTTGGGCTAAAAATGTACATAATTAAAGAATAGCAAGTAGTTTGATTTAGCTGAAGAGATGGTGTGTAAGTAAAAAGAATAATGATCAATAAAAATGGAGTGATAAAGTAGAATAATATTATTGAAGGCTTAAATTAGATGGTACTTCTATAATCTATTTAATATATAGAAGTGAATCTAAATGCTTGAGCAGAATAATGTTGTTATGATAATACCTGTGTTTGGAGAATATGAATCAGAGAGAAGTTAGCATAAATCAGCACAAAGAATTTCTCACTGTCAACTCACTGTGGATATTTTTTAAATAAATAAAACTAAAAGTAAGAAGGAAATTTTCAGATGTTATCATAACTTAAGTAGTAATTTCTGGTAGCTTAACCTTTATACATATATGACATTAGTGAGCAATTAATAATCATTCAAATCCTTAAGAGTTGTGCCAGCAATTAAAGAAAAAATGGTTGTTTTTGTTGTCATTGTTAGGTGCTGTGGAGACAGGTCCTACTCACAAAACCTTCATAGGATTTTCAATGGCTTATTTTTGGGAGGATTGTTTTCCACAGTGAACTGCCACATACTTCTCCCATTTTTTAAGGTGCTGGGGATTGAACCACAGTCCTCAGAGACTGCAGAGCAACTGTTCTACCTACCGAGCTAAACTGCAGCCCAAAGAAAAAGTAATCCTGGACTAATACTTCATTTTAAAGTATTAAATAAATAAATGTTCTTAGAATATATTCCACAGTTCAATTTTTGATAGTGTTCTCCCTTTTTCTTTCTCTCTGTCTCTCTCTCTCTGTCTCTGTCTCCCTCTCTCTCTCTCTCTCTCTCTCTCTCTCTCTCTCTCTCTCCTACAGTAGTTATAATATGTGATGGATTTATTTTACTTGTGCTCTGAAGGAGTGGTTAGAATAGTAATGAGCAACTTATTTTCTGTCATGGATTTACACTTACATTTGATTAAATAACTAAGAAATCAAGCATAATATAACCATAGAGCATGTGGTGCAAGGGCAGCTAGAGATCTTTTCAACTGAAATTGGTCATGTAAGGACACATTTTACCATACCTACATCCACCCATCATTACAGACTTTTATTAACATCACTTCCTTTCATCAAATGTGTCACTAAAATACAGGAAATTAGGTACAAAATCTACATTATTGAAAAATGGTCAGTGGATGAATATCTGTGTAATATTGGCTTCAACAATTTTATATAATTTGCTCTATTTTGTTTTAGGTTACTTAATATCTTCTGAGATTAGAAAAAACATAAGCACTTTCTAAATGCCTCAAATTGAAGAATTAATAACTACTCCAAAATAAGTACAAGTAAAATCACTTTTCCTTAACGATGTTAAACTTACTATAGGTTAGCTATACTAGACATTTCATTCTCTCAGTATTCAAAGGACTTTCTTTTGGCTCCATTGATTGTCTGCAAAACTTTTTTGGATTATTCTTGTATTCCAAGCTATTTTGTTAATAGAAATCCCTCACAGGAAGATTTACTGTACATTTAAAATAATCTTGACAAACAAAATTTAGTTTGCTTTGTGATATTCTATTATTGTTATTGTTGTTGTTGTTGTTGTTGTTAGTTGTTGTGGAGTTGGGTCTGACTAATAGCAATCCTATGCACTACAGATGAAACCCTCCTGACACTGCAATGCTGGGCATTATTGTCAGTGCTTCTCTGCTATTCATAGTGTTTTTGTTGGCTGATTGTTTTGGAAGTGGGGTGCCAGTTCTTTCTCCCAAGCCTACAGCACCCAGTATTCCTAGGTGAACTCTCACCCAAGTACTAACCAGGCCCACCCTCCTTAGCTTCCAACATTGTATGGGATTGGACACCAGGGTGGTACAGCTGATGGCTGTTCTATTTTAGGTAGACATAAAATATAACAAGAACTTGAAGAATCTGTTGAAAAACAAATAATGTAGCAGAATTTAGATCTGATTACTGAATTATTCACTCTACTCTTTTATTCACTTCTGAGTGTGAGATGAAAAAAATAGTGAAATTCAATGTGATTTATCATTTCTGCGATTAAACATATAATTTAAGATTAAGAACACATTGTGAATATGGCTAAACAAAATCTTCCTCCTGTTTGTAGAGGGACAAATTAGGCATGGACTGCTACCATTCTGAGACCCCAAAAGAGGAGTTTTCTTCCAAGTAATCTCAACTTTTCAAATATGTTTTAAGTGAAGTCTTTCCCTGTGTATTTTGTTTTGGGAAATAGAAAGGTGTATGAATAAATTAAGTTCAAATATCTAAATGTGTGAAAATTATGTTCACTATATCTAAAAACATTTGTTTTAAAGGAATATCATATATGTATTTAAAATAGATTAGTTATTTATTTCTGTTTGATTCTAGAAATGAAAAGTAAATTAGTCTCTTAAAGCAACAAGTTTCAGCTGGAGCTAACAGTTCTATATGAATATAGGATTCTTTTCAGCTCAGAGTAACAAGGAAGGATACTCTTTATAAGGAAGTTCGGGATTTCTGTCTGTTTCCTGAACTATTTTATAATTTTTATGAGTAATCATAGATATTCTTCTTCCTGCCAAGACATTTGATACTGCCGAAAATTTAGGAATGTATTACACATGCCCATTATCTGGAAATTAAATTTCCTGTAAACTCAGCCTGCCAACAAAGGCCCAACTTTGATGAAGATTTACCAGTCATTCTATTATTTTTGTGCCAAAATGTTTGGCTTGATTTTAGAGGAATTCTTGACATCTACTCTGAATTTATTATGCTGTAATGTTGTTCACTCATTTTAAAATATTCTCTTCATAACAAAACATAGAGAATAAGAGTAGAATTAACAGAACAGTAAGTTTAATACTGAAGATCCTAAGCATAGTTTTTAAAGACTACAGAAAGGGAATAGTGCAATAGCAGCAGCTTACTTTCATCACCTTGGACAAAATCACTATATGATACTCAGTTCAGTCATTTGCATTTTTCATAATCATGTCTCATTAAGAAAAGCTAATTTATAGTCCATCTGTTATATTTTAATAGGCGTGGCAGTGTGCCAAATATTAAATTAATATCTCTCAGGGGAAAATAGGTTATTTCTTCTTTTAAGCTTCTTATCTTGTATATGTTTTTAGGAAACTGTTCCAAAAGCAAAATGTCATCTCCCAAAGATGGAGATAGACATGGGTGTTTATGGGTAGAACATGCCATTCATTCAAAACAAAATTAGGATCATTTGTCACTAATAATTCTAAAAGTCCCAGTGTTATATTTTGCAAACTATTTTATTATGCATTTTCTCATTTGATTTTCACAACTCTGTGAATTGTGTATTCAAATTTTCCACACGAGAAAACTGGATCAAAGTAATTAAATTAATAACCCCAAGTTACAGAGCCAGTGAGTGGCAGAGTGTCACCATATAGATATAAACATAATGAAATCAGATTTGTTTCTGTTTCTTTCAAAACCTCCCACTTCCCATTCAGATCCAGATAATATACAGATCACTGTGAAATTCTGTCTCATTTTAAATTAGATAAAATCCAACCATTAAATGAAAGTCACAGCTTATTACAGTAAAGCATATTATTCCCTAGGATTATAGGATGAAATCAAAACTATTTTCCCATGGGAGGACAGCCTGCATTATCCTGACCTTCCATTCCCTGTAGAGGAAGACTCCCTTAATTTAAAATTTTGACATGATGGCTAAAATGACACATGTAGAACTTTTGAAGGTTTCCAGGAGTTTAAAACATTTTGCTCACCCTTCTTTTCTCAAATGGCTTCATGTTTCTGCATATTCCCACAAAAATACTACAGAGAGACAATATAAGGAAATGGTTCAGTATTTCAGAATCAAGTTCTCAAGACTGTAATTGTGATTTTGAACAAGTTACTTCATCACTCAGTTACTTTGATTTTCTTCTCTAAATGGCAATAATATAATTTATCTCACAGTCTATTGAGAGGAATAATGAATATAAATTCATGATTTAAGTAAAACTCTGTATAAAATATACTTTTCAGGCTTCACAACAGCCCTGTGATATAGATGTCTTTATCTCTTAGAGATGTAATAATTGAATCTTAGAAAGTTAATTAACCTGCCCAATGTCAAATAGGTGTGTGTGACAGAGCAGGTAATGAAACACAAGTCTAATTATAAAACCTCTGTTTTAGCTAGTATGGTATGTTTTAACCTGGGACCAGGTGATGCACAAAGTGTCATTTTCCCTAAGGCACTGGATTATTTAATCAATTCAGTAAATGTAAAATTAGATGAGATGAGTTGTTCTCTAAAACTATGCATTCCACTGACTTAAGTAAAAAGTTGCCATTAAATGGTCCCTTGGAATTCACAGCTTATGATTCAGTGATTTAATAAATGTAACACTTTAATACACTGATTGTTCTTACCAAAACTAGTAGTTACCATTTGTTGAGCACCTAATATCCTTTAGCATCATTCTGCATTATATCCACATCTTATAACAATATAACCTACAGTTCTATTTCTGCAGATAAGAATTCAGAGGCTTGTAAATGTTAAGAAATTTAAGATTATCCTTGATTAAAAGTTCTGAAATAAAACCATGTTGGCTTAGTCCCCAAACATGTACCTTTTATATTGTACAAAAGTTTACCTTATTATAGACTCTGAAGGAAAAATAGTGTCTTTAGAATTTTTACATTTATCTAATGATTATGTTTTCACTTGTTTGAGATAATACACATGATATGCCCTCACGTTCTTTTTCCCTTATTTCAAATTCAAGAATATTTTAGTTTAATTTTTTTGCTCCATTTGTTAACCAACTATTCACCCAACCAACTATCCTTTCACTTCTGCATGCATCCCTAATCATCCTTTATTTCATCCATCCATTGCACAAATGATTATTGACCATATTCTCTGTGCTAGCATTCTGATTGGAAGATGTTAAATATGTGTGTGTGGGTATACATAAACCTAACTCAAGTGGGAAAAGAATATTTTCTTGAGAATCCATATATGAACTAGTTACTCAAAAGTAACTGGTAACTCTAGTTGTAATCTCTTTTTTTTTTGATATTTTCTAGGGTCTACCCATTCTTCTCCACATTGGTTTGTTCTGCTTCTCTTCTCTGCTACTCAACCTGTAAATTATTCCCATATTAAGAGTGGGCAGTTGTGAGGGAGTACAGGGAGAGTTTAAATCATCTGAGAAAGTATCACTTTTATTGCTTTTAGTAATCAGTCTGTACATCATAATCCAAAGGAAAAAAGCAAATACAAAGAATGCAAACAATAGTTTTTTTTGGCCCATGATAAACCAAAAATCAACATTCTCACTCTTTCTGATTCTAGTCCTCATATTTCCAGTGCCACTGATTCCCAAATAAGCAGTTTTATATCTGACTTCTACAAGGCTAGCGTCTAAAGAAATAAAATAACTTTTGTGTATAGGATTACCATGTCAGAATATAATGATATTTACAAAATTTTAAAAAATAGCGATATACTCAGTAGATATAGAAATTATGTAAGTATATGCTAGTGAATATGTACACATATCTATTTAAACATCTGTTGTGTGTATGTACACGTGGTTTTTGTTTCTTTTATTATTGGCACCTTTTTCTAAAGTCTAGACTCTCCTGAATGTATTTTGAGTGCACTTGAAGGTATCAATAAAGCCTAATCATTTGAGGCATTGTAAGGCATTTTCAGAATTTTAATTTTCAATATAAGTGAATTGAGGAGATTGTACAGTGATTTAAGTAAGGTAATAAATTGATCAGCACACATTTTAAAAGTACTAATCTGCTGATTGTGCTAAGGATAAACTGTCAGAGAGAATAATTAGGTAATAAGTAAGAGAAACTTGGCCCAGGGTAGGTAGATATAATAGATAGGAAGAAATCAAGAGAAAATAAGATAAATATGCTTTATTTTGAATTGACTGTGGTACATTTGACCCAGAGAGGAGATAATAGTAAGTGCAGATCTGAACAGAATAACTGGAAGGAAACAGCTGCTATTTACTAAGAAGAGAAGCATGAAGGAGGTTCAAATAGGAAAAGTGAGGAGAAATAATCCAACACAATTATTACATGCCAACACTTTACAAATGCTTTATATTAATTAGGATATAATATAACAGGTTTAATCATGGCATTTTTATAGCATTATATCATGTACTTTGCTCTTATTCAACCCTTCATTAAACTTATTTTCTGCCTTCCCCAACTCCCACCCCTGCTATTTCCCTGATCTGTCAAACAGTACTCCTTCTAGGTTCAAGACTCACACATTTAAAAACATATTGATATTTCACATGAAAAAGAACAGGGGATATTTGCCTTTGTGAGTCTGGCTTAATTTGTTTAACTTAATGATCTCTAGTTCCATCCATTTTCTTGTAAATGACATAATTTTATTCTTCTTTATGGCTAAATAAAACTCCATTGTGTATATGCACCATATTTTCTTTATCTATTCATCTGTTGATGAACATCTAGGCTGATTCCATATCTTTACTATTGAGAATAGTTCCAAAATGAACATGGGAATGCAGGTATCTCTGAAATTCTGACTTAGATTCCTCTGAGTATACACCAAGAACTTGTGTGAGTAGATCATATGGTACTTGTGTTTTTAGTTTTTCAAGGAATATCCATACTAATTTTCATAGTGGCTGTACTAATTTACATTCTCCACAACAGTATGTAAGGATTCTTCTTCTTCCCATATCTTTTTTTTATTAGAAATGTTTAATGTACATCATAATGTGATTCATTTTGACATGCTTTTCATTGTGACAATTTTCATATATGCAATTTCATAAACATTATTCATATAGGTTACCCCTTACCCTCCCCTATGTTTCCCCCCACCCCCCTTCCCATCTAAGTTTCCCATCCAAGTCTTCTCTATCTTTTACTATGTAGTATTTTTCTATATGTCCTTGGGTTCCATTTCTGTTTAAGATAGAAACTTTTCCTGTAGTGGTCTTTGTTTTTATCATGTTAGAACAACTACATGCGATTTCTAGTCCATTTATATTGACCTATTTCTTATCTTCCCTCCCCCCCTTTTATTATGATCTGACCTTTGAGTAGGATTTTTCCTTCTTGTAATTTCGAATCAGCTCCCTCATATGAGTGAGAACATGTGTTGTTTCTCTTTCTGAGCTTGTGTTCGTTCATTTAAAATAATTTTCTCTAATTCCATCCATTTTGCTGTGAATGACCCTATTTCATTTTTCTTGATTGCTGAATAGTATTCCATTGTGTATATATACCATAGTTTTTTTTATCCATTCTTCTGTTGAAGGGCACTTTGGTTGATTCCATATCTTTGCTATTGTGAAAAACGCTGCATTGAACATGGAGATGCAGGTGTCTCTGTGGTATGATGACCCATTTCCCTTTGGGTAAATTCCCAATAGTGTTATAGCTGGGTCATATGGTAGATCTATTTTTAGTTTTTTAAGGTACCTCCATATTGATTTCCATGGTGGTTGCACCAATTTACAGCTCCACCAACAATGTAAAATTGTTCCCTTTTCGCCGCAACCTCGCCAGCATTTGTTGTTGTTTGTTTTATTGATCTTGGCCATTCTTACAGGTGTAAGGTGAAATCTCAGCGTTCTTTTGATTTGCATTGCCCTAATGGCTAGGGATGTTGAGCACTTTTTCATTTGTTTCATGGGTTTATGGAGCTCTTCATTTGAGAACTGTCTACTCAGTTCCTTTGCCCATTTGTGTATTGG